>CM064495.1:56998276-57011387 GCA_032716605.1 Paralithodes platypus
GCTATAATGTAACCTTAGCTCTATAATCTCTAAAGCTATAATACAACCTTAACCCTATAATCTAACCTAAAGCTATTTAACCCTATAATCTAACCTAAAGCTATATAACCCTATAATCTAACCTAAAGCTATATAACCCTAATCTAACCTAAAGCTATATAACCCTAATCTAACCTACAGCTATATAACTCTATAATCTAACATAAAACTATATAACTATAATCTAACATATAAAGCTATATAACCCTATAATCTAACCTAAAGGTATATAACTCTATAATCTAACCTAAAACTATATAACTCTATAATCTAACATAAAGCTATATCACTATAATCTAACATATAAAGCTATATAACCTTATAATCTAACCTAAAGCTATATAACCCTATAATCTAACCTAAAGCTATATAACCCTAATCTAACCTAAAGCTATATAACTATAATCTAACCTAAAGCTATATAACCCTATAATCTAACCTAAAGCTATATAACTCAATAATCTAACAAAGCTATATAACTATAATCTAACATATAAAGCTATATAACCCTATAATCTAACCTAAAACTATATAACCCTATAATCTAACATAAAGCTATATAACCCTATAATCTAACTAAAAGCTTTAATACAATCTTTCCCCTATAATTTACCTAAAGTTAAACGAACTTGATCTGAGTTTCACCTTATTCGAGCATAGTGCACTGCAAACTAAGGGAAGATTTTCACTTAAGGGATATTTTTTCTGGCCCCACTTCTCCCTCATTATTATCCCCATTGGTATTGAGATATTAAGATGTTTGCCCCATTACTTTGGCGGTTTTAAGAACTTTTACGCTATTTGTTTGTCCGTTTCAGACCTTTCGTCGCACTAAGAGACGTGTTTTTTTTTTCCTGGCAGGCGATAGTGAGCCTACAATTTAGGAGAAACCGGCATATGGCCGGGACATTTGTCTCCCCAAAAATAAAAAATAAATAAAAATCGCAGAGGGGGATCTTGGAGGCATTTCTTTAAGCTTGATGGTGGTCTTGGGAGGAAACTGAAAACTTCCCCCTAACCCATTTATGTTAACCTTAACCCCTTTTGTACCGGCAACGTCTTTTTTATGTTTTTGTAGCTACATTTAGACGATTTTATGAAGCTTAGGAAGGATATATAGTAGCATAAAAGGATTGATTGAGATAGTCTGTAACCTTTGAATGAGTAGACGTACTTCATGAGCTGTACAAAATCATCTAATAGTAACCAGAATAGAATGAAAAGTACATCACCGGTACAGAAGGGGTTAATCTATATTGGATTTAATTATGTAATCAAAGCGAACAGAGTGCGGGCGAAAAGATTTGTGGGCCAACTATCGTGGGAACTAGATGACTGACATCCATTCTCTTGTTACAGTTATTAATTCGGTGACTTTCATTATTCAATTTAAATTACTAACAGGCGAGTTTTTTCAGCTTAGGAGTGACCTACCAATCGAAGTCAAGGGGTTTCAAATGGTCATCATGAGAGTGTCTACATGCGAGAATATTCATAAATGGTCATCATGAGAGTGTCTACATGCGAGAATATTCATAAATGGTCATCATGAGAGTGTCTACATGCGAGAATATTCATAAATGGTCATCATGAGAGTGTCTACATGCGAGAATATTCATAAATGGTCATCATGAGAGTGTCTACATGCGAGAATATTCATAAATGGTCATCATGAGAGTGTCTACATGCGAGAATATTCATAAATGGTCATCATGAGAGTGTCTACATGCGAGAATATTCATAAATGGTCATCATGAGAGTGTCTACATGCGAGAATATTCATAAATGGTCATCATGAGAGTGTCTACATGCGAGAATATTCATAAATGGTCATCATGAGAGTGTCTACATGCGAGAATATTCATAAATGGTCATCATGAGAGTGTCTACATGCGAGAATATTCATAAATGGTCATCATGAGAGTGTCTACATGCGAGAATATTCATAAATGGTCATCATGAGAGTGTCTACATGCGAGAATATTCATAAATGGTCATCATGAGAGTGTCTACATGCGAGAATATTCATAAATGGTCATCATGAGAGTGTCTACATGCGAGAATATTCATAAATGGTCATCATGAGAGTGTCTACATGCGAAAATATTCATAAATGGTCATCATGAGAGTGTCTACATGCGAGAATATTCATAAATGGTCATCATGAGAGTGTCTACATGCGAAAATATTCATAAATGGTCATCATGAGAGTGTCTACATGCGAGAATATTCATAAATGGTTATCATGAGAGTGTCTACATGCGAGAATATTCATAAATTGAGTAAAGTGATTTGGGGATTCTGATTTAAAGGGGTGATTCAATGGCGTTTTTAGCATTATATGTTTATTTCAAAGGAAGAAGGTCTGCTAAGCAAAAACAGAATGATTAATATTCTTAAGTCTTTTAATTCGATTAAGATATCGTTTTAGTCTATCACTCAATATACCTTTTTTTGGTCAGATCATACCCGAAGATGTTAATGTTTTCATTCTGATGAAAACAATATAAATGTTCTAGCTTTTCCTACCAGTATTTTATTGATTTAAATGAAGTACTTCGCGAGTTGAATACACACACACCCACCCACCCACACGAACAAATAATACATGTTTTAAGAACCTCATATGAAGCTGTTCTAATCATCTAATAACAGTGTCCCCATACCTCAGCTGTATGTTGCTGAGGTATGGGGACACTATGTTATTAGATAATTAGAACAGCTTCATTGACGCTTGAAAGAAAACAATGAACATTGATGATTTACTTTTTCTGATAATTTATTCCAAACTTTGATTCCCTTATACCTAAATGTTATATATATCATTGAGGTTCTGCCTACTGATACTTGTAATTACAGGCATAATCCAACACAGTATAAATATGTACAGTTAATGAATAATACTAACTTAAAAGTGATGAAGAATCTGACACTTTTTCTAATAATACCGTTTACTATGTATAGATAAACCAAGTCTTGGGACATTTAATATGGTTTATTTAAGATGTACCAGTGTATTTAAGCGTATGTTAATTTATTCAAGAAAGGCATACTGTATAAGTGTAATATGTACAGTATGGGGCTGTACTCCATACTTTTTGTAAATGTCTGAGCATATAAACTTTATTCAATTCAATTCACACACACACAAACACACACACATATAGGCTCTCTCACTCTCTCTCTCTCGTGTCAATTCCGGCTCAAGAAGCGTAACATGTAGCTTGAGAGGAGAGGAGAGGAGGGAGGAAAGTGAAGGAGGAGGGGGGAGGGGAGGAGAGGAGAGGAGAGGGAGAAGGGGGGAGGAGGAGGGAGGAGGGAGGAGGAGGGAGGAGTGACTGTCTACAATACTCTTCTGTTGTTTTGCCACTGTCTACAAGTACTAACCACACGTCTGTCTACTGTGCTGGAGAGTTTAAATGGTCTTCACTATTCTGTCTCATGTATCTATTTTATAAACTAGTTAGTGATTATCGAGTTTATTATAAAATGCTTAACCCCTTTAGCCCCATGACGCATTTTTATCTTTGATTCTGGCTAAAATTCGACGACTTCATGGAGTCTTATTATAAGGGTTTCTCGAGATCGTATTTACCCATTGGAATCGTAGAGGTAGATTATAAACTAAATAAAATTGTCTAATGGTAACCAGAATATGATGAAAATTACGTACTGGTGGTGAAGGGGTTAATATCATCCTACTCCTCATTTGAGAGTAAATTTTTCTCAATAGTCTATCTAAAGGAGTAATTTATAGCCATACAGTAGTTTCAATAATAACTGCACTCTTCCACGGCCGTGAGATAACTGTTTTCTTTTGTTTTTAAGCTCTACTGAATCCGTTAAGGGGGGTCACCTTCTCTTTTTATCTTTCTCTCCTTTTCTCTCTTTCTCTGACTTGTATCCATTTGGCCCCATTCAGCCAACTGTTTTAAGACGTTTATCCCCATCCAGGTGTCGATTTTTTCCTGGCGAGCGATAGCGAGCCAGCATTGTATGGAGAAATCCGGCTTCGCCGTAGACATTTTTCTATCGAAAAATTTAAAAATTTAGCTTGCTGTAAAACAATAATATATATATGCTGGCTCGCTACCGCTCGCCAGGAAAATATTGACACCTGGATGGGGGTAAACGTCTTAAAACAGTAGGCTGAATGGGGCCGAATAGATACAAGCCAAAGAGAGAGGGAGAGAAAGATAAAAAAAAGCGAGGTGGGCCCCCTTGACTAAAATACTGTATCTCTTGCCACAATAGGAGGGAGTGTGTTTTGCTGGTCATGCCACTCTCACTCTCCACGCACTGCTGACGGGCTCTGGGTTCATTATTATAAGATCAGGGGAGATATAAGAGTTTTGATTCGTGATAGCTCGGTTTCTGGGTTTTATTATAAGATAAGTTATAAGATCAGAAAAAGTATAACATTTATGACTCGTGATAGGTAGATTTCTGGGTTAGTTATATATATACTGTAGACAGGTGAGATATAAGAGTTTTGATTCGTGATAGGTAGCTTTTTGGGTTAGCTATGTGGGCAGGTAAGGTATAATGTATTTGACGTGTAATAGGTAGATTTTTTAGTTAGCTATAAGATCAGAAAAAAAGTATATAATCTATGACTCGTGATAGCTAGATGTTTGGGTTAGCTATAGGGCAGGTAAGGTACAATGTATTTGAGTTGTAATAGGTAGTTTTGTGGGGTAGCTATAAGATCAGAAAAGTATATCATCTATGACTTGTGATAGGTAGATTTCTGGGTTAGTTATATGGCAAGGTAAAATATATTTCACTTGTAATAGGTAGGTTTCTGGGTAAGCTATAAGATCAGAACAAGTATAATATCTATGACTCGTGATAGTTAAGCTTTTAGGTGGAACAGACATGGTATAATAGCTCTGATTAGTGATGGGTAGGATTCTGAGGGTAACTATATATTTTCAGACATAAGGATTTTGGAAGTTTTCAATAATTCCCAGTTTACTTTATGTTATCTATATTTGTTATTTTGCGTTATGATATGCTTAGATGGGGGCAGGGGGCTAGGAATCCTTCTCCCCTTGTATAATTATCTTACTCGACGAGACAGAAAAATGGGCGAGGGAACAGAAAAGTGGTCCCGGACCCTGAGAATAGGAACTTTAAATGTTGTTTCTGGTCAGGCTCTGTCTCGTGTCGGCCACCCCCAGCAATGGGGTATGTGCCTGAGTATATACATACATACATACATGTTATGCTTTAGCAAATAAGGAAACTAAAATGTACATTAGCTACAATTATTATGTTTTTTCCACCAACCAACTTCACCTCTAATATCAATTAATGAAATCAACAAACACATATGACACTCCAAGGACTCGAACCTAGGATACTCACATCGAAACTCCGCTATCGCTCGCTAGGAACAAATTGACACCTAGATGGAGATAAATGTCTTAAAATAGTTGGCTGAACGGGGCCGAATGGATACAACCCAGAGAAAGAGAGAACAGGAGAGAAATAAAAAATAGCAGGTCACTCCCCTTAATGCCGCTAGTCATTTGGAAGTAAAAGTGTTAGTTAATATGAGGTATAAGAACATAACATTGAGTCCAGCTGTTCTAGTCTCTCTCACTCTCTCTCTCAACATACGCTACTGATCTCTCTAATAACTAATGCAATGGAAAAAATATTATACATATCACCCAAACTTTTGTTTAGGCATATAGCGTTAGTAAACACAAAGGATAAACACTTACTATATATATTCTACACGTACTATATGCTATCAAAGTTTGGCTAATTCCTAATTCCTCGCAGCGGTGATAGTACGGGCGTGAGTAGGGCGATCAGCTAGGTCTATGTGAATTGAATGAATTTAATTGAGTTTATTTTGCTCAGACTTTTACAACAACTATGGAGCACAGCCCCTTACATATTACACATGTACAATATGCCTTTGCTAACTAAATTAGCGAACACGTAAATACGCTGGTGCATCTTAAACAAACCATAATAAATGTCCTAAGACTTGATCTATCTATACATATTAAACGTTCTTTTGAGAAAAAGTGACAGATTCTTCATACATTTTAAGTTAGTATTATTAATTAACAGTATATATTTATACTGTGTTGGGTTATGCTTGTAGTAATGAGAAATATATCTATTCCTTAACTGTACAATATCCTCATTTTGACAAATAAACAACAAATTACATTCGTCCCCCACCACATTCTCACTACATTTAGTACATACCCTGTCTTCTCTATCAATATTTTTGTGTCTACCAGTAATAACCGGTAATTTAATATTACTTGCTCTCAGTTTACTTCTAGCTAGTCTCTCTCCCTTATCAAGTTTCACAAGATAATCCTCCATACTGAAGACAAATTTATAAGTTCTATAGTGTGTGTGTTGGTGTGTTTGTCGGCCATCCACTATGTTGAAGGTGGTGTAGTGTGTGAGCGTGGCTGAGGGATGCCATCCACTATGTTGAAGGTGGTGTAGTGTGTGAGCGTGGCTGAGGGATGCCATCCACTATGTTGAAGGTGGTGTAGTGTGTGAGCGTGGCTGAGGGATGCTACGCCACTTATGTTCTATAGTGTGTGTGTTGGTGTGTTTGTCGGCCATCCACTATGTTGAAGGTGGTGTAGTGTGTGAGCGTAGCTGAGGGATGCCATCCACTATGTTGAAGGTGGTGTAGTGTGTGAGCGTGGCTGAGGGATGCTACGCCACTTATGTTCTATAGTGTGTGTGTTGGTGTGTTTGTCGGCCATCCACTATGTTGAAGGTGGTGTAGTGTGTGAGCGTAGCTGAGGGATGCCATCCACTATGTTGAAGGTGGTGTAGTGTGTGAGCGTGGCTGAGGGATGCTACGCCACTTATGTTCTATAGTGTGTGTGTTTGGTGTGTTTTGTCGGCCATCCACTATGTTGAAGGTGGTGTATGTGTGAGCGTAGCTGAGGGATGCCATCCACTATGTTGAAAGGTGGTGTAGTGTTTGAGCGTGGCTGAGGATGCTACGCCACTTATGTTCTATAGTGTGTGTGTTGGTGTGTTTGTCGCCATCCACTATGTTGAAGGTGGTGTAGTGTGTGAGCGTAGCTGAGGGATGCCATCCACTATGTTGAAGGTGGTGTAGTGTGTGAGCGTGGCTGAGGGATGCTACGCCACTTATGTTCTATAGTGTGTGTGTTGGTGTGTTTGTCGGCCATCCACTATGTTGAAGGTGGTGTAGTGTGTGAGCGTAGCTGAGGGATGCCATCCACTATGTTGAAGGTGGTGTAGTGTGTGAGCGGGGCTGAGGGATGCTACGCCACTTATGGATCACCTATAGTATACAGACGATGGCAGAAAGAGTTGGGGATCCTCGTTTTCTGAGAGTAGTGTGTGTGTGTGTGATAGATAGATAGATAGATAGAGAGAGAGAGAGAGAGAGAGAGAGAGAGAGAGAGAGAGAGAGAGAGAGAGAGTACAAAGGAGTACAAAGGAAATCAAGCAACAACAGATCTAGTGACCCTTCTAGGTTGCTTGTCCTCCAAAACACTGAGGATCAAGTGTCCAAACAGTGGTTTAGAGTGGGTAAGGGAACATTGGAAAGGGAATTACTGCCCTGGAAGAGAGAGAGAGAGAGAGAGAGAGAGAGAGAGAGAGAGAGAGAGAGAGAGAGAGAGAGAGAGAGAGAGAGAGAGAGAGAGAGAGAGAGAGAGAGAGAGGTTATGGTTTGATGTGTACGGGCATTTATAGAGGATAATAGTAATGACTAAGGACCAATTATATGTAATATCTAACAGTAGAGGGATATTCTGTAAGCTCTTAAATCTATTATTACCAAATACGCGAGTTTGCGTCTTTACTAAATGTCTAATAGATATAATCACTCTGAGTAAGAAATTCATTAACCATTTCGAGGTAATTTTAATGATAATCTCTCTCTCTCTCAATCAATCAATCAACAAATCTTTCAATCAAACCTATTAATCTATATATCTACCATCTATCTATCTATCTATCTATCTATCTATCTATATATCACTCCTCTTACTATGTACAAAGTTCTATGTAGCTTTTACGAAATAAAATATTGAGTGAGTCTGAATCTATCTATCTATCTATCTATCCATCTATCTATCTATCTATCTATCTATCTATCCATCTATCTATCTATAATGATTACACAATACATTATAACCATGTCAGAACAGAAATATCTCCCGTGTCCAGTGAACAAAGGGTGTCATATTGGAATCTCTGTAATATATAATAATGCCAGATAAAAACATTGCGCACAATGAGGCGGTCGGTCGGGGTGAGTCGAGGGTTTTAAGGGGGGTCACCGGCTTTATTTCTCTCTTTTTCTCTCTTTCACTGGCTTGTATCCCTTCGGCCCCATTCAGCCAACTGTTTTAAGACGTTTATCCCCATCTAGGTGTCGATTTCTTCCTGGCGAGCGATAGTGAGCCAGCATTGTTTGGAGAAATCCGGCTTCGCCGAAGAAATTTGTATATCGAAAAATGTAAAAATTTAGCTTGCTGTCAAAACAAAAATATATACTGTATATGCTGGCTCGCTATCGCTCGCCAGGAAAATATTGAAACTTGGATGGGGGTACACGTCTTAAAACAGTAGGCTAAATGGGGCCGAATGGATACAAGCCAAAGAGAGAGGGAGAGAAAGAGAAAACAAAGCGAGGTGGGCTCCCTTAATATCAGTTCAGTCTCTCTCTCCATTGTGTGGCCGGACAATGCCTTTATTATTAGTGGTGGTATCATTATTGCTGCTTTGGGGAGGGGGGCGGGAAGGGTTAGGCAATTTGTATTTCTTGTGTTCTGGAGAGAGAGAGAGAGTACAAAGGAGTACAAAGGAAATCAAGCAACAACAGATCTAGTGACCCTTCTAGGCTGCTTGTCCTCCAAAACACTGAGGATCAAGTGTCCAAACAGTGGTTTAGAGTGGGTAAGGGAACATTGGAAAGGGAACTACTGCCCTGCCACTAACGTGGCAGGACTAGGAAGTTAGTAGGGGACATATGGGTTAGTAACTGAGGGGAGGATAAAATAAAGTTATTCATTTACAAACGCAGTCAGCCGCGGGTTTGATGCGAGATATTTGTCTAGGCGGAATTTAAATGAATCAATGGTGCTGCAGTCTATAACGTCTCGGGGAAGCCCATTCCACAAGTTGACAACTCGATTGAAGAAGAAATTCTTAGATTCGTGTGAGTTAAAAGATTTACCAATAATTTTGCAACCGTTTCCCCCCGCGTGTAATTAGATTGGTCGATAGTGAAGTACTTACTACAGTTCATATTGTCGATGCCTTTGATGATTTTGAACACTTGAATTAAGTCGCCTCTTAATCTGCGCTGTGGTTAAAGGAAATAGATTTAATTCTCTAAGACGCTCTTCATATGGTTTGTTTCTTTAGGCTAGGTATCATTTTGGTAACTCTACGTTGAACTCGTTCTAGCTTGTTTATGTCTTTTTGGTAATAAGGGCACCAGCATTGAACGCAGTATTCCAGAAGAGGCGGACTAAGGAATTGTAAAGGGTTAGGATTACGTCTTTGGATTTATGCTCAAATGATCTGCCTATAAAGCCAATTATTTTGTTTGCCTTCTTAACAACTTCTGAACATTGTTGACTCGGTTATAGGTTACTCGATATTGTTACTCCCAGATCGGTTTCCCTGTTTACATTCTTACGCTGAGTGCCATTCATCGAATAGTTTGCTTTCTCATTTAGGTATCCGATATGTAGTACTTTACATTTATCCGCATTGAAACTCATTTGCCAAATTTGGGCCCAATGTGACAATTTATCTAGATTGTGTTGCATATCGTCAACTTGATCTTTTGAGAGTACGCTATTTGCAATTTTTGTATCGTCAGCAAATTTTGAGATTGTACAGGTGAGACCCTCATCTATGTCGTTGATGTAAATTAGAAAGAGAATTGGTCCTAGTACCGATCCCTGGGGTACCCCGCTACTTACATTGGTCCATTTAGATGCCTTACCGTTTATGACTACTCTTTGTTTTCTGTCGCTGAGCCAATTTTCTATCCATTTCAACACACCGTCTTGTAGAGAGAGAGAGAGAGAGAGAGAGAGAGAGAGAGAGAGAGAGAGAGAGAGAGAGAGAGAGAGAGAGAGAGAGAGAGAGAGAGAGAGAGAGAGAGAGAAGAGAGAGAGAGAGATAGAGAGAGAGAGAGAGAGAGAGAAGAGAGAGAGCTACATAGATACACAGACCCACACAGACCTCAAGGTCCTTACTATGCAGTCTGGCCTTACAAACTATATATGTATATATGCATATATATATATATATATATATATATATAATATATATATATACATATATATATATATATATATATATACACACATCGGTACATACATAGACACATACCACACACACATATACACATACATACATACACATACATACATACACACATACATACATATATATACAGTATATATATACATACTGTACAGTGCACACACATACACATACATATTTTTTTTTTTTTTTTTTTTCATATCACCCCAGCCCTCTGCAGATAGAGGTCAAGCCTTCCCTTGAAAGCGCTGGTAGTTTATTCCACTCTGTCGCCACACTGTAGGTGAAGAAACTCTTTGTGACATCTAGGTTTGCCTTTTTGGTTTTTAATTTCATTCCATTTCCGCGAGTTTGATTATTATTGTTTAATGTGAATAGTGCATTTACATCGACTTTGTCGAAACCTTTTAGTATCTTAAAACACTCAATAAGCTGACCCCTCAACCTCCTCTTTTTTAATGAGAACAGGTTCAATTGTTTAAGTCTTTCTTCATATGGTTTATTTCTTAATGAGGGTATCATCTTCGTCGCTCTACTCTGTACTGACTCGAGTCTTACAATGTCCTTGATCAGCTAAGGTGAGCAGAACTGCACACCATATTCAAGGTGGGGCCTCACCATACTTTTGAACAGTGGCACTATTACGTTTTCATGTTTATATGTAAATTTTCGTTTAATAAAGCCCAATGCTATGTTTGCCTTATTTGCAGCTGCTATACATTGGTCGGAAGTTTTTAGGTTTTCAGATATTAGTACCCCTAGGTCTTTTACTACCGTTGCGGTTTTATTTGTTTGCCATTTCATATCTATTCGTATTTAATGAATGGCCAAAAACAAATAAAAACCTGCAACGGATGGAAGAGAGAGAGAGAGAGAGAGAGAGAGAGATAGAGAGAGAGAGATAGAGGAGAGAGTAGAGAGAGGAGAGGAGGAGAGAGAGTAGTAGAAGAGAGATTATGAGAGAGTAGAGAAGAGAGAGAGAGAGAGGGAGAGAAGAGTTCGAGAGAGAGAGAGAGGGAGAGAAGAGTTCGAGAGAGAGAGGGAGAGAAGAGAGAGAGGGAGAGAAGAGAGAGAGGGAGAGAAAAGAGAGAGAGATAGAGAAGAGAGAGAGGAGAGAGAGAGAAGAAGAGAGAGAGAGAAGATAGCCCATAGAGAGAGAGAGAGAGAGAAGAGAGAGAGAGAGAGAAGGAGAGAGGAGAGAGAGAGGAGAGAGAGAGAGAGAGAGAGAGAGAGAGAGAGAGAGAGAGAGAGAGAGAGAGAGAGAGAGAGAGAGAGAGAGAGAGAGAGAGAGAGAGAGGGGGGGTGAGATTGATGTAGAACGTTCTATACCGCACTAGCAGTCCTCCATCTATTCCGTGTCCATCTCACACATGCCCATCCACAAAATTTCAATATCTCTCACCCCACACCCTTTCAATATCTGTCTCAATCATGCAACACGCAACCACGGCTGGACGTTAGTGTTTGTGGGTGAATTACACTCTCAATATCTCTTCTCCTAGTTAGATATATAAAAACGCAAGACTTAATAGGAGTTACACACAATATTATTAACAGTTCCGAAGTATACACTAAAGAAAATGCGGATGTAACGAAACTTAGAGCATTACGTACCTGGTGTAAATTAATTAATGAGTGTTAAAAGTCGACTTCCAACTTTCACAGTCAATAAACCTCTATTATATATACTAAATTAACTTGATGCTATTGAAATGGAATAGGTTAATCCTTCACCTATCACCCCAGAACGAGTGAAAACAGAACGGTAGCCCCGACAAAAGTATTGGAGGCCATAATCAAGTTTTTTTAACCAAGAAAGAAACACCTTTTAATTGTTTCCTGACCTTTTTCGAAAGTTTATTTTCACGTTTCATCAGCAGTAAAATGTGATGTGATGTAGTGCAAATCAATATATATTTATATGAATATGAACATGATTAGATTAATATACAGTATTCGAGAATGGATAATAAGTCGTAGGCGTGTGCATAAACCTTAAACCGTCTTGGTGGTGTAATGGTTAAGGTGTCTCAAAAAAAAACCCCCTTGTGTGGGATAACCGGGTTCGAATCCTGGTGGATCACATATATGCTTTCATTAATTTCATTGGAGGTGTTTTGTGTTGTGGTGAAATTAATAAAAAAGTAGAATATATATACTGTATATCTCTATATACTGTATATATACAGTATATATATATATATATATATATTTTTTTTTTCTTCTATATTCCAACTTACTTTCTCTCGGGCATAGGCTGAGAGCCTTAACATTCACCGCTTTACAATGAACAGTGAAGCCCGTGAGGTCTTGTTCCAGTCTAGGGAGTGAGACATGTGAAGCACGTAGAGTACAACGAGCACCTGCCATCTTGCCTGTCACATGAGGCACGGTGCTCACTCATGGGCCCCAAACGACCCCATCTCTGAAGCCACCTCGTTCCCGTGCTTCACTGTCTCACCCCCTACACTCGGACTCTCACACTTACACACATATATATATATATATATATATATATATATATATATTATTTTGCATGTCCAAAGTATTAAATGAAATAAACTCCCTGAATAAATAACATACGTGTGGGAAGAACAAGTGGAATGGAAGTATTTATTAAAATATATAAGGTCAATTAGAATAAATAATTTCCAGTTTACTAGACCAAAAACAATAAAAAAAAAGTGGGCATGCAATATACAGTACTATGTCGAGACAGATGTCATATAATCATTGGGGCCGATTAAGGGGGAAG
>CM064495.1:57011487-57241785 GCA_032716605.1 Paralithodes platypus
ATTGAAAGAAAAAAGACATGAATACTGTCCAATCCATTTTTTTGGCTCTAACGTGGTAAGTGAAGGTAATTTTGTCCAAAGCAGTTGCATATTAGACTTTAACTAAGATGGCGTACAAGATGGCCGCCATTAACCCGAGGAGGCCGGATTTTTTTGGCGATTTTCGGTAGTGTTTATGGCTTAATAGCTAATCAAAGAATAAAGATAGAGAAATGAGTCATAAACCACGTGAGAGAGGTCACTTTCAGCTTTTGTCTCGTACAAAAATTCAGCTCCATAGGCCCAGTAGTTACCGAGATATTGCTTGTTTTCGTGAGGTAAATTTTCCGTGATTTTCCGTGTTTACGCACTTTTGCTATAGTGAAATTTCCTTAAACCCATTGTGTTGACATCACGGTAATTTCGGTGATATTGGAACTCAGTGAAAATTACCGTAAAAGTACCGTGACGTCATACAAGTAAATAGCAGCCATCAGCAGGCTATTTAAAGCCGTGCTGTTTGAGTAGTGTATCGGCCTTCTGGGGTTAAAGACAAATTTTGTGATATCTTGGCTATTAGTAGAGCTAGACAAATGATTTTTTCATCTAATCCTACATTTTTGAGGTCAGAGAATTAGAAAGACTTGTCACATTATTAACTCATCAGGGTCATAAGTAACTAGACAAAGTGAAGGAAGATTATATCGTAGGAAACGGCCTAATTCACACCATTTATACATATCCATTGAGTACACATAACATTAGTAAAAATACCATAGAATCAAAGACTCACACCTTACATTTGCAAGTGTACAGAGCTGTACAGGAGAGACCCAGCCTGTAGCACTTGCACCTGCCACGACAGTCTGATTTACAGCCACATTTGGTCAGCTGTATGCAACTCTTGGCTATGGGGGAGTTGGCTGTCCAGAAGACGTGCCATTCTTCACCAACCTTCTGCCATCCCCAGTCAGCAGGACTCTCTGCTTCTGGTTGACACTGGGTTGCTTAGGCCCAAACACAACCAGCCTGGAAGGCAGCTCGTCTAGAGAGCTGAAGCAGAGCTGCTCATGTTGGTGGAATGGCCTCATAAGGCCTCAGTTTTCTGGCAAACATGTCAAGCCTGGCCTCATCCACAGTGGTAGCAGTGCTGGACCTGTCATACATCAGTATGACAAACCTCTCCAGTATCTCCAGGTAACCATCTTCCACTGTAAGAGGGTACTGGCTCAGCTTGGAGAAGACAGGGGAAGCCTCTGGACAAACATCCCATGTCTGCCAGGCAGTTTTCTTTCCCTGGTTACGGAAGGCTGAAACAGTGTCACACCCTGTGAAGGCATGAAAGAATAACATGCCTTTAGCCTTCTCCTGCCCCATACAGCGATACAGGCCATGCACACTGATCCAGCGCCGGCTTTGACCGTGACCAAATGCCACCCATAACTGCTCTAGCCCCAAACTCTGAAGGGCTGGAAAGGTACTCACTGCAATGACCACAACATCTGTATCATTTGCCTTGACCATGACGGCTTTGTTCCCATGTTCTGCAGCATATTTGGCATGCACAAAGATGCGGCTGTCAGCTTCCTCATGAGAGCACTTGTCCAGTCCTTGAAGACCAGTTTCATGAGTGCTGAGGACTGAAGATCCCTTTGTGACAATTACCAAGTTTGGTGCAGACATTTGGGCAACCCTGTCTGCCAGGAACTGGAACAACTCCGTCTTGTTGTGGATAAACATCTGGCTCCAAATCAGTGGCACTTGAGCTTTTCTCAAGGTTTCTCAGGTGGGACCTTTCCCTGTTGTAGAGGGTACTGAGACACACTCTGTGGTACTTTAGCTCCTGTGCAATAGCATCTCCACCACTCAATTTAGCAAGAAGCTTGCCATCGTGAAGTGCCTCTGCACACTCTTGTAGCCTCTTGTTAAGGTTCATGGTCATTACCTGCCTGAGATCAGATGCAGGTGCCACTTTCTCACAAAAATACAAGTTTGACCATCGTAGCTAGTTCGACGTTGCTTTGCATGATTGTCTTCAGACTCACTACTTTGACGATTAGATCGGCGTTTCCTTGCGCGATTCAGCTTGCTGTTGTTAAACAACAACCGGCAGTTGACATGGTATTTTGCCTGATTTCTTCTCAAAGTGGCATCTATGCCGTCACCTTCATCAAGCCTTGTTGGATCCACGATCAATGGCATTTCCTGGATTTCATGAAACATCGGTATGTTGGTAGCCAGCATGGCATAACCGTCATGTTCAAGGGAATAATGGGTTCTAGGTGATGTTAAATCTTCACCTATTTTGTCTTTCTGGCAAAGACAACATTTTGACCAGTCAGTTTGTCTTATGGGAAAAATGGATTTTGAATCTGCCATTTTGCTTTCTGATTAAGGCCGAGGGTTTATCCTTTTACCACCTTAATGAAATTACACACACATTACTTTATGGGATACAACTAGGTTCGGGTGACCTACACCTAGCCCGATCATTCATCCAGTGCCATTTAAGTCCCGTGTGATCTGTACACCATCCAGGTAAGTACATGAGCAAGTTATGTATAGCCCCCTTACCCTTGGCTCGGCTCTCCCGCGCTGGCACACCCTGTCAATTCAGGTGCGGCTATCTAACTCTATCTACTAACTACCAACTACTGTCTAGTAGCTAATTGATATGGGGCTGTTAGAAAGCATTTGGGACACTAAATTAAACTACACTACAACTTTTAGTATAGCACAGTAAAATAAGCTGACACTGAACCCCATGCTGAGTTGCACAGCAGCGATGTTACCAGTGTGCCCTGGTTGTGTGTTGACATCACTCTATTATATTTGCAAGATCTCATCACTGCCTCAGTCCTTACTAACAAATGTGAAAATGGCTCCATTGGATTATCTGACCCAAAGAATGTATGTGCACACCAAAAATCATGTATATATGTTCAGTAGTTGCTTAGATATGAACATATGAAATTAATGGACGCCATCTTGGATGCCATTCTAAAATTCCAATTATAGACTATGACAATGATTAAAACAGTGCTTCTCATTAATCTGGTTAGCAAGAAACAGTTTTCTCTTAAAATGTTCACCAGGTAATAATTAAAACAAAATTAAGCAATATATGGTCAGGCACGGCAGCCATCTTGAAAAATGACCGCCATCTTGGATTTTCGCGTGGCCAGCGGTATTTCTGAGAAGAATGGACCTTGAAGGGTACATGTACCAAATTCATGCTTGCATCACCATTTGAACGATTCTCCTGAAATTTGCAGTTATCTGCTCCACTAGTATAAGGAATATGGTAGTTATAGTTATACAGTGAGGGACGATCATAATGGTCATGATATTATTTTTTAATCTGCACATTTTGTTTTGCTACTTCTAAATTTGATAACATTTACCTAATAATTCACCCGATACAAAATAATCAACCTTCAGTCAATAGTCTGTTAACATAAATCTGGCTGTGAATCCTCGCTCGCATATGCAGTAAATAGAGTATGTTGTTATATACACTGCATTATTTCTCTCTCTCTCTCTCTCTCTCTCTCTCTCTCTTATACTGTATATCCATAACATGCATAATTTGTATCAACTAGGAAGGACTATGCAAAGTATAATATTAGATGCTAAGTTAATTGAACAAATAATAGAATCGATACCACTAAAAATAATGCCGATAAAAATTGCTGGAAAATGTCCGCGAGTGATTCCCCGTTATTATGTCACAGACGCTCACCACATTTCTCAATTTATATACAGTATATTATTTTCTGGTGCTGCACGTGAGGTCATACAATATAGAAGATTTAGTTGTGAAATACTTTTGAGGGAGAGGCAGATGGCTATTACTAAACAATGGACTTATAATATAGAAAGATATGTTGAGATGATATGAAGCATAATTTATAAGAGACTAAAGAAATGACGAGGAACATTAATTATTCAAATATCGAATACTAAACAAAATAATGACCAAAGTAGCTAAACAGAATATGAATGGATGACTAAGATATAATATATATATATATATATATATATATATATATATATATATATATATATATATATATATATATATATATATATATATATATATATATATATATATATATATAGATATAATATATATATATATATATATATATAATAACGTTAGGGGTCCATGTCCTAAATGATGGAGAGGACCGTGGGTGATTTGGTGTTGAGATAGAATAGTTGGAAGTCCTCAAGTCGGGTCAGGTGAAGGTATTGAGGGATAAGCCTTTACAACGGCACCTCGTAGCTACCTGCTACTTTCCTATTTCTTGAAGAGTGTTGAGAGGGGAGAAGGGGTGTTGGAGAGAGGGCAACCTGTTGGAGTGGCTATGTTGCGTGTGTTATTAGTCAAAGGAGTACAAAGGAAATCAAGCAACAACAGATCTAGTGACCCTTCTAGGCTGCTTGTCCTGCAAAACACTGAGGATCAAGTGTCCAAACAGTGGTTTAGAGTGGGTAAGGGAACATTGGAAAGGGAATTTCTGCCCTGGAACTAATGTCCGTGGCAGGATTAGGAAGTTAGTAGGGGACAGATGGGTTAGTAACTGAGGGGGGGATAAAATAAAGTTATTCATTTACAAACGCAGTCAGTCGCGGGTTTGATGCGAGATATTTGTCTAGGCGGAGTTTAAATGAATCAACGGTGATGCAGTCTATAACGTCTCGGGGAAGCCCATTCCACAAGTTGACAACTCGATTAAGAAGAAATTCTTAGATTCGTGTGAGTTAAAAGATTTACCAATAATTTTGCAACCGTTTCCCCGCGTGTAATTAGATTGGTTGATAGTGAAGTACTTACTACAGTTCATATTGTCGATGCCTTTGCTGATTTTGAACACTTGAATTAAGTCACCTCTTAATCTGCGCTGGGTTAAAGGAAATAGATTTAATTCTCTAAGACGCTCTTCGTATGGTTTGTTCTTTAGGCTAGGTATCATTTTGGTAACTCTACGTTGAACTCACTCGTTCTAGCTTGTTTATATCTTTTTGGTAATAAGGGCACCAGGATTGAACGCAGTATTCCAGAAGAGGGCGGACTAAGGAATTGTAAAGGGTTAGGATAACTTCTTTGGATTTATGCTCAAATGACCTGCCTATAAAGCCAATTATTTTGTTTGCCTTCTTAACAACTTCTGAACATTGTTGACTCGGTTTTAGGTTACTCGATATTGTTGCTCCCAGATCGGTTTCTCTGTTTACATTCTTAAGCTGAGTGCCATTCATCGAATAGTTTGCTTTCTCATTTAGGTATCCGATATGTAGTACTTTACATTTATTCGCATTGAAACTCATTTGCCTAATTTGGGCCCAACATGACAATTTATCTAGATTGTGTTGCATATCGTCAACTTGTTCTTTTGAGAGTACACTATTTGCAATTTTTGTATCGTCAGCAAATTTTGAGATTGTACAGGTGAGACCCTCATCTATGTCGTTGATGTAAATTAGAAAGATAATTGGTCCTAGTACCGATCCCTGGGGTACCCCGCTACTTACATTGGTCCATTTAGATGCCTTACCGTTTATGACTACTCTTTGCTTTCTGTCGCTGAGCCAATTTTCTATCCATTTTAACACACCGTCTTGCATTCCATGCGCTTTTAGTTTTAGCAGTAAACGTTTGTGGGGAACTTTGTCAAAGGCATTTTGAAAATCAAGGTATATAATATCTACAGCTTTACTCTCATCGTAGAGGTTGAGGATATCGTGGAAGAAGTCTAAGAGGTTTGTTAAACAGGAACGTTTTTTACGAAAGCCGTGTTGAGTATCTTTAAGTATGTTATTTTCCTCTAAGTGATTTACGAGTCTGTCTCTTATGACCGTTTCTAGAATTTTACATACAACTGAGGTTAAGCTAATTGGACGATAGTTACTGGGTAGGGATTTTCTGCCTTTTTTGAATATCGGTGTTACGTTGGCTAGCTTCCACTGATCAGGCATAGTTCCAGACTGCAAGGATTTATTGAATAGTAATGTCAGTGGTTTGGAGAGCTCATCCTTAGCTTCCTTTAGAACTCTAGGCGAGATTGTATCAGGTCCAGGCGTTTAAATTTACCTTGAGTTTATCTAAACAATTCAATACTTCTCTCTCTGTAACGGTGATATTGCTTAGAACATCTGAATTATCAATCTGAATCGGCGATGGTGTAGGGATATCACTGAGGTCTTCTGTTGTAAACACTGATGCAAAGAAGGTATTGAGGGCATTACTCATTTGTACTTCGTCTTTGGTGTATTCTCCATTTTCATCGACTAACGGTCCAACAGTTGAAGTAACTAACTTTTTCTTTCTGATATAACTATAGAATTCTTTCGGGGTTGTTTTACTTTGATTCGCAATATGTAACTCTAAGGTCTTTTTACTTTGCTTAATTAACTTTTTGGCTTTGCGTCGTAGCTCTACAAATTTCACTCCTTCTTCGTCATTTTGTGAGGATTTTAATCTATCATTAGCAAATTTTTTAGCAAGCAGGCAGTTTGAAATATCTTTATTCCACCATTTGGGCTTATTATTATGGCCTGGGCGCCGTATTTTCGATGGTATGCAGTCTTGCACTGCTTTTAGGTAAGTGGTTTCGAATAACTTCCAAGATGTATTTATGTCGTTATTGTTCATTAAAAAGCTCCAGTCAGTTTCTTTAAACATAGCTCTAAGTTTATGAAAGTTTGCTTTCTTGAAATTAGGGACTTTTTCGATGCTACTATTTGGTTCGTTACTAGTAAACTTTAAAGTGAAAGTTATCGTACGATGGTCGCTGTTACTGAATTCATCACCAACATTCAAATTCTCTATTAATTCTTCTTTTGTTGCAAGTACAATGTCAAGAACGTTATTACCACGGGTCGGCGTTCGAACAAATTGATAGAGTGAACTCTCTTGCAAGTTCGTATACAAGTCATGTCCTGAGTGTGAAGTAAGAGTATCGCCCCACTTGGTCACAGGTAAATTAAAGTCGCCAAAAATTACGGTATCTTGTGAGTTATTTACATCTGCAATTTGTTCGTAAATTTCTCGGTCAGTTTGCACTGATTGAGCTGGAGGTCTGTATATTAACGCAAGTATTATTTTTGTACCTTTATTATTCTTTATTAGCACAAAATATGTGTCGACGTTCACAATTTGAGGTTTTGACAAGAGGGTAGGGTTAAGACTTTCTTTGATATAAAGTAAAACGCCACCTCCATTTCGATTTATTCGGCTTTTCTCAAACATTACATAACCGGGAAGTGAATACTCTGCTAAAAAGTCTCTATCTTCTGTATTGAGCCAAGATTCTGTTATGCCAATCACATCATAATTATCTGTAAACACTAGGTCCTCTAAATCTGAGGAGACCCGGTAGTTACAGAGAGAGGCCAACGTCCGCCATTTTGGAGTTACAGTTATTATTACCCTTTCTTTACTCGCAAATACATCAATATATTTAAGCGGGAGATAGTTCGTTATATATTTATTTATTTATCCATTATTCATTATTTTTTGTTGTATACAGTTTAAGAAGGACGTATGTTATTCAGAGGGTTTATTGACATCGTGTTTACCCCTTTGAGTTCTAGAGGTAGAGTAAAAGCTAAATAAAATCGTCTAATGGTAATAAGAATGATACAAATATAAGTCATCGTGTTGAAGGGGTTGAACATATAGAGTAAGACATGTGAAATCACCGAAATAAGATACCATAAAATAATGTGTATCTATATTTATATAGCTATCTATCTAGCTACCTAAATATATCTATCTGTCTATCTGTTTATCGGATTATCTAGTTAAAGGTCCAAGCGGAATTGTGTTGCATGGGAGAGTACAACGGTGTAACGCACTATATAATCCAAAGGTTCCCAACTGGACAGTCATCTAGGTCAAGGCCTAGGGGAGCCAGGATATGACGGCTTACCAGGAAGTCCTATAGGCCGACCCAACCTCCATTTCCTTGCTCAAGGGAAACGGTAACAGCTTGCAGTGCTTGTGAAAACACTTGACCCATTGAACTGGGAGCTATCTCGGGACCACTGGTTGGGACTCAAGACACGACACGCTCCACTACAATCTGTCTATCTACTTATCTAACAATCAACCCTAAGGGGAGATTTATATTTATTTGTTCACTTATTTATTTATTATTGTCTTAAATTTCCTCCCAACGCCTCGTCAAGCTTGAGAAAATACCCTCAAGAACCACCTTCGAGATAAATTGGTACATTTTTCGGTAGAAACATATCCCGGCCAAAGACCGGTTCTTGCTGACACAAAAGGTCTAAAAATCGCCAATTCCTGGAGCAAACGTTTTAAAAATTAAAACTAATGAGGCTAAGCATGAGGGAGTAGGTTCAGAAAAAAAAAACTTCCCCTTAAAATAGAATGGAACGAACGAAAATATCAGTTTACAGGCAACACGAGTTACACAGTTGGCCACTCTCATCAACTAAAACTAACCAAAATGACCAAATTCGTGTATTGTCGTGTATATGAGTTTCCCTGTATTGCCGGTCACACAACTGGAGCAAGAGGTTGTCGGAGAATGAATTTAAGAGCAACCTTGCAGCGGAGTGTAACCAGATCAACACCAAGAAAGGCTATTATATATATATTTTATTACATATTATATATATCTTAAGGCATTTTTAGGATATGTTGCAAGATTGTATATATTAAATATACTGTTAAGTATACATATACTGTATATATATATATATATATATATATATATATATATATATATATATATATATATATATATATATATATATACGAACACACAACTATAAAAAGTAAATTTCAGAAGCGGCCAGGTAAGAGCTGTGGAAAAAAAGTTGGATGGAAAAATGTGTGATGTTTCTCCGCATTTAGTGACCATTGTTGTACAGCGATTGTCACACTCCGGCCATCATTACCACCACTGTTCTCATCACCATTGTTCCCACATAACTCGCACTCACTGGCCGGTATACGGGGTTATTATGAACGACCTAGATTGGGTGGATTGGATTTAGCCCTTTGTAATTTTGTGACGCGTTTTGACCATTTGTTCTGGCTATCATTAAACGGTTTTATTTAAGGGGGGAGAATGTAGGCACCAATTGAGCAGGGAAATACCCAGGGGAGGCCTATAGGCGTTTGATAAGGATTTGCTGGAACTCCTGTTTCATTTGTCTGGCTTCTCTTAAATATTTTTGTTGTGCCTCACTTACACAGAGTGATCCAGCTACCTCTCACAAACACCTCCTCCTCCTATCTACTTCACTACACTAAACAAGCACACCACACTTATTTCTGCCCCCCCCCCCCCCCCACCCAAAAAAAAAAAAAAAAAAAAAAAATAGATTATGATGATGAATGACAATAGCCCAGCCTCAGAGTCCCCAGGGGGGAGGGAACGATAAATTCTCCCACACTCGCCCGACCTTCCCCTGACGACGGTGAGAAGGGTATCTAGAAAAAACTCCTCCCCTCTAAGGAGAGTAGAAAATAAAGTTATGTTTGCATGATCTCCCTGCTCCTGCCTATACCATTGATTAATTGCCCCCCGCCCCCCTCACCCCCCCCCTCCCCTCCTATAGTGGACTGGGTTCTACACTCCAATACATTAACCTAACTTAACTAGGCTAGGTGGGTTACGTTAATGTAAAGGCTAGAGGTCATTAACGCATAGAAAACGGTTCCGAAAGTGGTCATCAATTGTTGAAAATAGATATAACATTTGATAAAAATATATTATGTTTTTGGTCACTTTATCTCTTGCAGTGTTATAGTTTCACTGCCATATGCCTGCTTTTTAATAGGAAATTCACGGAAACGGGTGGCACGTTTTTCCATAAATACCAATTGCAAGATAAGTTGAGATATTCTAGAATGTGACTGTGGAGACAAAAGTAATTTATTATATCTTAGATATTCATGACTATTTTCGATACGACACAACAAAGCCACTATGGTGAGGTACAGACGCTGTCATCGTCCCCTTGGGGATAGACCGATCCTGCAGTGGATCATAAAAGTCTGATTACATACATACACAAACATATATTTCCATGTCATCTCAACCAGTAGACCATTTCAACCAGTAGCTCTCAACCAGTGCCAAATTAACCCAGACCAACCAAACCAGTGTCAAAATATAGTACTAACCTAACCTAACCTAACCTAACCGTATTGGTTGATTTGCTACTGGTTGAAATGGTCTACTGGTTGAGTTGACCGGTCACCCATACATATATTTCCTACTTGTATGTTCTAAGCAATATCACCGTTACAGAGAGAGAAGTATTGAATTGTTTAGATAAACTCAAGGTAAATAAAACGCCAGGACCTGATACAATCTCGCCTAGAGTTCTAAAGGAAGCTAAGGATGAGCTCTCCAAACCACTGACATTACTATTCAATAAATCCTTGCAGTCTGGAACTATGCCTGATCAGTGGAAGCTAGCCAACGTAACACCGATATTCAAAAAAGGCAGCAAATCCCTACCCAGTAACTATCGTCCAATTAGCTTAACCTCAGTTGTATGTAAAATGCTAGAAACGGTCATACGAGACAGACTCGTAAATCACTTAGAGGAAAATAACATACTTAAAGATACTCAACACGGCTTTCGTAAAAAACGTTCCTGTTTAACAAACCTCTTAGACTTCTTCCACGATATCCTCAACCTCTACGATGAGAGTAAAGCTGTAGATATATATACCTTGATTTTCAAAAGGCCTTTGACAAAGTTCCCCACAAACGTTTACTGCTAAAACTAAAAGCGCATGGAATACAAGACGGTGTGTTGAAATGGATAGAAAATTGGCTCAGCAACAGAAAGCAAAGGGTAGTCATAAACGGTAAGGCATCTAAATGGACCAATGTAAGTAGCGGGGTACCCCAGGGATCGGTACTAGGACCAATTCTCTTTCTAATTTACATCAACGACATAGATGAGGGTCTCACCTGTACAATCTCAAAATTTGCTGACGATACAAAAATTGCAAATAGCGTACTCTCAAAAGAACAAGTTGACGATATGCAACACAATCTAGATAAATTGTCATGTTGGGCCCAAATTTGGCAAATGAGTTTCAATGCGGATAAATGTAAAGTACTACATGTCGGATACCTAAATGAGAAAGCAAACTATTCGATGAATGGCACTCAGCTTAAGAATGTAAACAGAGAAACCGATCTGGGAGTAACAATATCGAGTAACCTAAAACCGAGTCAACAATGTTCAGAAGTTGTTAAGAAGGCAAACAAAATAATTGGCTTTATAGGCAGGTCATTTGAGCATAAATCCAAAGAAGTTATCCTAACCCTTTACAATTCCTTAGTCCGCCCTCTTCTGGAATACTGCGTTCAATCCTGGTGCCCTTATTACCAAAAGATATAAACAAGCTAGAACGAGTTCAACGTAGAGTTACCAAAATGATACCTAGCCTAAAGAACAAACCATACGAAGAGCGTCTTAGAGAATTAAATCTATTTCCTTTAACCCAGTGCAGATTAAGAGGTGACTTAATTCAAGTGTTCAAAATCATCAAAGGCATCGACAATATGAACTGTAGTAAGTACTTCACTATCGACCAATCTAATTACACGCGGGGAAACGGTTGCAAAATTATTGGTAAATCTTTTAACTCGCACGAATCTAAGAATTTCTTCTTCAATCGAGTTGTCAACTTGTGGAATGGGCTTCCCCGAAACGTTATAGACTGCATCACCGTTGATTCATTTAAACTCCGCCTAGACAAATATCTCTCATCAAACCCGCGACTGACTGCGTTTGTAAATGAATAACTTTATTTTATCCCCCCCTCAGTTACTAACCCTTATGTCCTCTACTAACTTCCTAATCCTGCCAAGGACATTAGTTCCAGGGCAGTAATTCCCTTCCAATGTTCCCTTACCCACTCTAAACCACTGTTTGGACACTTGATCCTCAGTGTTTTGGAGGACAAGCAACCTAGAAGGGTCACTAGACCTGTTGTTGCTTGATTTCCTTTGTACTCCTTTGTACTACTTCAATCCTAGCTATGAATTTCCCAGTAGAATTGCTCTGTTGGGTGCCTTCTTTTTGGTAGTGGTGGTGGCTTAGTGGGTAGAGAGAGGCATCTACTCGACTGTCCTTGCATATTTAGTAACAGCTACACAATTACATTAACCCTTTCAGAAATCCAGGACGCACTCTTTAGTTTGGCTATTTTTAGACACTTTTTGTTGTACGCTAAGAAAGGGTTTGTGGGATTCAGAAGATACCTGAGATAGATTTTACCCTTTTGAATGCTAGTGGGCCTTTCAAAGTTTAACAAAATCGTCTAACATTACCCAGGATATAATGGTTAAAACGCGCCATAATGCTGAATGGGTTAAGACCGGGGAAGTAGGGACAGCAAGATCTATGCAGTTAGTGTGTTTTTGTTGTTATTTAGTATAACTCTCTGTCTGTCTGTCTGTCTTCTCCTATAATTAAGCCCTGACCACCTCGTTTGCATCGTAAGGTCTGTGTGGCCAGTGTATCTATGTAAATCTATCTAGCTCTCTCTCTCTCTCTCTCCCTCCATCTGTCAGCTCACGTATCAATCTATGCAGCGGAGGAGGAGGATACCGGGCCCCGCTCAGATAATGGGGTGAGGAAAGCCAGCGATCGTCACAATGAGCTCCCCACAAGGCCGAGACTCCATTGTTTAGCTCTTATTCGCTCCGCTGGTATAATGGACTCATAATTTGGAGCAGAGGTGCGGACAAAAAGTGACCTCTCGCTTTCAATAAACGATATATTATCAGATTTGTCGCCAAAAATCCCGATGGTTTCTCAATGCGGCCTCCTTGAGCGAGAACGTGAGAAGGCTAGTGGGTTTGTGATTCTTAGATTATTATCATGCACAATGATCTTATTATATGTTTTGATATACATACATATTTGGGTCTTTTTTATAAGCGAATAATAATAAACAGATACTAAGCTAATTTTTGCAATAGATCACATAGGCCAAATAAGGGGAAGTCCCACAATAGCTTCCTCAAAAGAGGCAATTCCCATATTAACCTGGACATTTGAATGCTGAGTTGGCTGATTAAATCATTTCATTTACGTTCTTTACCAGTTGAAGTCTATCGAGGTTAAACTTCTCTTCCCTAACCACACATTTGGGGAGCTGAACAAATAGTATATATGAGTTTGGAATGCTCACGTTCATTAAGGGGAGATCTCCACTTGAGGGATTTTTTTCTTGACCCCTTTCTCCCTCATGGTTAGCCCCATTGTTTTTGAGATTTTAAGACGTTTGCCCCATTAGTTTGGTGATTTTAAGAATTTCCGCCCCATTCTGTCAATTTTAAGACCTTGTCTTGCAATTTAGGTGTCGATTTTATCCTGGCGAGCGATAGCGAGTCTGTAATTTAAGAGTAACCGGCCTTCGGCCGGGAAATTTTTCTACCGAAAAATGTACAAATTTATCTTGAAAAGGGGTCAAGGGGGTGACATTTTAAGATTGCTGGAGGAGTAGGAAACAAACTAGAAACCTCTCCTTAAATGTCGTATATCAACAGAGGCTCAAATGCAAAGCCTACACTGACAGTCGGAAAATAATAATATGGATCATAGTCAAGACATTTGAAAAGAAAACATAAATATATAAATCTAATATGAATGCTGAATTATTTCGAAGAATTGCATTATGCAAAAAAAAAAAAAGTAATAAAGCCAAATCTAGGAGCTGTCCCACAACAATTACAGGTGGCTCATCACCCAATATATTGTACAGCTTACAGTACATCCAAAGTCATCCATAGACATACAAACATAATACTGGAGTTAAGGGGAGGTTGTTAGTTTGGTCCCTAGATATCCATCAAGCTTAAGATTACACCCCCTTGAGCCTTTTCAAAATAAATTTGTACATTTTTCGGTAGAAAAATGCCCCGGCTGAAAGTCGGTTCCTCTTAAATTACAGGCTCGCTATCGCTCGCCAGGATAAAATCGACACCTAAATGGCACGAAAGGTCGTAAATTTGACAGAAATGGGTCGAAAGTTCTTAAAATCGTCAAAATAATGGGGCGAACGTCTTAAAATTAGAAAAGCAATGGGGCTAAACATGAGGGAGAAAGAAGGCAAGAAAAAAATTCCTCAAGTGGAAATCTCCCCTTAAGCAATGAGTGGTTTGAGTAGGAGTATTTACCATTCCCATTTGACCTATAGCAGTTTGGGAAGGGATTACTGCCATCCCTCGCATCACACACACACACGGTTAGAGATGGACCCGTGTTCTAAGACATCGAGAGCTATTCGCCAAAGCGAGGTTGAGGGTTTCAGTCTTCCAGAATCCAAAATATTTTTTCGGCCATCCCGATAGAGAATTAAGGATTGAAGCGTGATCCTTCCCTAGCCAAGCTGCTCAAGTATCAGCTTGTGTTAGCCTACATGTCATTCCACCAGTGCATCTGGCTATGTACTATCCATACACTAATCAATACATTGTTGTTGTTGTTGTTGTTCTTCTTCTTCTAATTATCAACATTACACACACACACACACACACACACACACACACACACACACACACACATTGCCATACTTCATTAGGGCCATTCAGAGTTATGATGGCGTGACTGACAGACGTTTGAGTGTTGTGAATCAATATTTGTGTTATACCCGATTCAACCCCCAGGGAGGCCTCATCATTAAGTGATAGGGAACACATTTATAACCAAGTCTATCTTAAGGGGCGGCAGACCGTTTTTCTGGACCCCCTTCTCCCTAATGTTTAGCCCCACTAGTTTTGAGATTATAAGACATTCGGCCCATTAGTTTGGCGATTTTAACACCTTTCGCCCCATTTCGTTGTCAATTTTAAGATCTTTCGTGCCATTTAGGTGTCGATTATTTTCTGGCGAGCGATAGCAAGCCTGCAATTTTAAGAGGAACCAGCCTTCGGCCGGGACATTTTTCTACCGAAAAATGTACAAATTTATCTTGAAGGGGGGTCTAGGGGGTGTTTCTCTAAGCTTGATGGAGGTCTAGGGAGGAAACTAAAAAACAATATATTAATACTTTAATTAATAGACCAAAGAAACGGTCAGTCTCCCCTTAATCTCTGGGAGCATGGAGGCTGGTAAGAGAAACTTATCTAAATTGGCTATCACTACCTAGTTGAAAAATACTCACAATACATATAAACACTCTCCTATTTCACATACACACAGAGTGTATAAATAAAACAAATATATATATATACCGGAAAATCAATCTATAAGTTTATATATATATATATATATATATATATATATATATATATATATATTGTATATAATTATAGTATATATACTGGTAATATATACAGCATATCAGCTCCTTTTCCCACCTACAGTATCGGATGTGAATGGATCGAGAAAAGATGGCCATCCATCCATGTTTGTAGAAAATAAATAGGCCAATAAAAAAGAGGAAGACAAAATAAACTTCGGAAGGTTTGGTAGCTTCACCAGCCAATCACCATAACACAATAGTACATTAATACATGAACAGAGTATAAAATAACCTAATAAGGACATAAATAAAAGTTGAATAAACAAATAAGATGATACATGAATAAATACATAAACAAACAAAACACATATTGAGGACAAAGTAAAATATGTCAATGAACTTATATAAACAGAGAGAGAGAGAGAGAGAGAGAGAGAGAGAGAGAGAGAGAGAGAGAGAGAGAGAGAGAGAGAGAGAGAGAGAGAGAGAGAGAGAGAAGAGAGAGAGAGAGAGGAGAGAGAGAGAGAGAGAGAGAGAGAGAGAGAGAGAGAGAGAGAGAGAGAGAGAGAGAGAGAGAGAGAGAGAGAGAGAGAGAGAGAGAGAGAGAATTGTTATAGTCTCTGCCTAATCATCCATTTTCTCTGACACATTCTCTTAAATCGTATGATCTCCCCGTGGCTCGAAAGTGTTGACAGTGATCAGTTATTTTTTGTTTCACTTCAAAAATGCCATTGTTTGTTATTTGTAACGCTTAAGGGGAGATATCCACTTGAGGGATTTTTTTCTGGACCCCTTTCTCCCACATGTTTAGCCCCATTGCTTTTGAGATTTTAAAACCTTCGCCCTATTAGTTTGGATATTTTAAGACATTTTGCCCCATTTCTATCAATTTTAAGACCTTTCGTGCCGTTAAGGTGTCGATTTTTTCCTGGCGAGCTATAGCGAGCCTGTAATTTAAGAGCAACCGGCCTCCGGCCTGGACATTTTTCTACCGAAAAATGTACAAATTTATCTTGAAAGGGGGTCTAGGGGATGTAATTTTAAGCTTGATGAAAAATTAGGGAACAAACTAAATACCTCCCCTTAAGGGGGGTGACCTGTTTTTGTTCTGTCCTTTTCTATCTTTCTCTGGCTTCTATCCATTTGGCCCCATTCAGCCTACTGTTTTAAGACGTTTATCCCCATCCAGGTGTCAAGTTTTTACTGGTGAGCGGTAGCGAGCCAGCATATTTTTTATTTTTGTTTGACAGCAGGCTAAATTTGTAAATTTTTCGATAGAAAAATGTCTCCGGCGAAACCGGATTTCTTCATATAATGTTGGCTAGCTAACGCTCGCCAGGAAGAAATCGACACCTAGATGGGGATAAACGTCTTAAAATAGTTGGCTGAATGGGGCTGAATGGATACAAGCCAGAGAAAGAGAGAAAAGAACAGAAATAACAAAAAGCAGGTCACCCCCCTTAAAGTTATTTTTCAATGTAACTACTTATCGTTTTTCGTATTTTTGTTTCGTTCAATATAGAATCATGGGTCAAATGTCTGATTGTTGTTTCAATCTTTCCTCCAAATTTCCCTTCTATGAAAGTAAAAATGGTCTAGATTACGAAATCAAATATATTATTTGCCCTCTGTCTAGGTTTCATTGTTTACATTATTTTAATATTCCATTAGACGATTTTATTCAGCTTAGGAAGGACGTCTACCGAATTATAAGGCTACAGACTATCTCAATCAATACTTTTAGCCAACATATATCCTTCCTAAGCTTCATAAAATCGTCTAAATTGTTGCTGACATCAAATAGATAACACGTCACCGGTACGGGAAGGGTTAGGGGGGGTGACCCGCTTTTTGTTATTTCTGTCCCTTTCTCTCTTTCTCTGGCTTGTAACCATTCGGCCCCATGCAGCCAACTATTTTAAGACGTTTATCCCCATCTAGGTGTCGATTTTTTCCTGGCGAGCGATAGCAAGCCAGATTATATGAAGAAATCCGGCTTCGCCGGAGACATTTTTCTATCGAAAAATGTACAAATTTAGCCTGCTGTCAAACAAAAATAAAAAATATGCTAGCTCGCTACCGCTCACCATTAAAAAAAATACACCTGGATGGTGATAAACGTCTTAGAACAGTAGGCTGAATGGGGCCAAATGGATACAAGCCAGAGAAAGATAGAAAAGGACAGCACAAAAACAGGTCACCCCCCTTAAATGACACATAAACCGAACGACACTGACCAAATGCATTAATTTTAGAAATAGCCTACTGCTCTCAAACAGTAGTGCAGGGGGTATAGGTTATATTGAGAGATCTAGTGTAGGGCATAGAAGGTGTAAACAAACAAATAGGGATGTAGGAGAGCAAGGATCTGCCTCGTATGGGCCAATAGGCCTTTACAGATTTCCATTTTTCTTATGTTCTTATGTAGACAAACCAACAAACAGACAGACAGACAGACAGCGACAATCACATAATCTCAATATTATTCACCGATTAGTATTCACCGACAAACCAAACCCCACAGACCGAACTCCACAAACCATACACCACAGACATGGAGATTGCAGGCACCAATCGAACAAGACAATACCCAAGAGAGACCTATAGGCATTTGATAAGGAGTTGTTGGAACTCCTGTTTCATTTGTCTGGCTTCCCTTACTGTTTCTGTGTGTGCCTCACCTACACAGAGTGATCCAGCTAGCTCTCACAAACACCTCCTCCTGCTATCTACTTCACTAAACAAGCAAACCACACCTCTTTCTGTCCCCACCCCCACCCCCCAAAAAAAAAAAAAAAAAAAAAAAAAATCTTACTCTTTCAACTCTGGGGGAGGCACTTGTCACAGGCAGCTTTGTCATTTGTCTCCCTCATCCACATAGTACAAAATAAAAATAAAATACAAAATCCACAAACCAAATATCACAGCAGCCAAAATGACACACCACCCAACAGCCATGAAGGTGAATTGTCTTTCCTCTTTGTTTGTGGGTTGGTAAGGGGGTAGTGGTATTTGTTGGTCTGTTTATTTTATATATTCAGTTATCTTTTAGTTTCCTCGGTAGACCTTCATAAAGCTTAAACAAAAAATAAAAAAAAATAAAAAAATAAAAAAAAATAATAAAAAACTCTAGATTCCACTTCAAGATAAATGTGTAAATTTTTCGGTAGACAAAATTCCTGGCCGAAGGACGGTTCCTCTTAAAATTAAAGGCTCGCTATCGCTCGCCAGAATAACAAATCGACACCTAAATGGCACGAAAGGTCTTAACATTGCCAATGAAATTGGGTGAAGGGTGTTAGAATCTTCAAACTATTGGGCCGTACGTCTTAGAATTTCAAAACTAATGGGGCTACACACGAGGGAGAAGGGGGTCCAGAACACCCAACCATGCCACCTTTAACACTGTGGGGGAGGTGGTGGTATGTCACGTAGGCTCAGACAAACACACACACACACACGGACACATACACACACCCACAGACACACACACACACATCCACGGAAACACCCACACCCACCCATACACTCATAAACAAACACACACACACTTACACACATTCACACCAACACACACGGAAACACCCACTCACCCACCCACACCTACAGACACACACCCACACTCAAACACCCACACACACCCACCCACCCACACACCCGGGAAGGACTCTATAATAATACCCGGCCTCACACAATAAAATAACTTATACACAATACGCCCAAAAATGATCGGAGAAGAATAAACGTTAAATATTTAAATTGCCTTTTCGTTTCACTTTAATTCAGGGGATTCTGCACAACACTTTGGGATTGATTGAATAGTATTCCTTAAATTCCGTTAAGGGGAGGCAGACCGTTTGTTTAGTCTATTATTTCATTTATTCATATATATTTTTTTAATTTCCTCCCTAAACCTCCACCAAACTTAAAATTACACCCCCTTGACCCCTTCAAGATAAATTTTTAAATTTTTTGGTAGAAGAATGCTCCGGCCGAAGGCCGGTTCCTCTATAAATACAGGCTCGCTATCGCTCGCCAGGAAAAAATCGACACCTAAATGGCACGAAAGGTCTTAACATTGACAGAAATAGTTCAAAAGTTCTTAAAATTTTCAAACTAATGGGGCGAACGTCTTGAAATTTCTAAAGCAATGGGGCTAAACATGAGGGAGAAAGGGGTCAAGTAAACAAATCCTTAAGTGGAAATCTCCCCTTAAATTCCGTTAACCTTTCAATGGTTGGAAGATATAATCGTTAATACAGAGTTATTGCGCCAATAATATCAACTGTATACGCTGACATTTGAATAACATGAAGGATATTGCAAGTTATCGTATAATTTTATACTAAAAGTTTTGTTCAGTATATTTTTTCGATGAGTCTCCTTGCAAAGAATTATTTTAGCGTGTTTTATCTACTTAACTATGTCTCTAGCTTTATCAGCATTTGTATATTTACCAATCTGTATATACTGTATATATATATATATATATATATATATATATATATATATATATATATATATATATACAATTATTGTAGCATAATGATCATGACAGGCTAAATTCAAGGCACTGGTAACACCTTTATAAAAACATAAGAAGTGTTTTCATATACTTGACCTATCCGAATGCTCAAACACTAAATAGATACTATACCTTGTTCATTATAGATAGGACAGGAATCCCAACCCCAACCTCTCATAGCTCAAACAAGGACTATAGAGTAATCCAGCCAATATCTAAACCAAATACAGGCGGACGGTGATAAATACACTACCCTGATTTGCAAGATTATCAATACACTACCCGGATTTGCAAGATTATCAATACACTACCCGGATTTGCAAGATTATCAATACACTACCCGGATTTGCAAGATTATCAATACACTACCCGGATTTGCAAGATTATCAATACACTACCCGGATTTGCAAGATTATCAATACACTACCCGGATTTGCAAGATTATCAATACACTACCCTGATTTGCAAGATTATCAATACACTACCCTGATTTGCAAGATTATCAATACACTACCCGGATTTGCAAGATTATCAATACACTACCCGGATTTGCAAGATTATCAATACAGCATTAAGGGGAGATTTCCACTTGAGTGATTGTTTTCTGGATCCCTTTCTTCCTCATGGTTAGCCCCATTGCTTTTGATATTTAAAGACGTTCACCCCATTAGTTTGGCGATTTTAAGAACTTTCGCCCCATTTCTGTCAATTTTAAGACTTCTCGTGCCATTTAGGTGTCGATTTTTTCCTGGCGAGCGATAGCGAGCCTGTAATTTAAGAGGCACCGGCGTTCGGCCGGGACATTTTTCTACCGAAAAATGTACAAATTTATCTTGAAAGGGGATCTAGGGGGTGTAATCGTAAGTTTGATGGAAATATAGGGAACAAACTAAAAACCTCCCCTTAAGTCGTCATGTTGCTTAGTTCACTGTATTATATATATATATATATATATTTCGCATTGTGTTCTGCTTCAAACTGTCCATATAAATGTACAATCGCCTGCACAGGTAACTGGTACAGGATACACGTGAGACTGTCAATAATGATTAACGGGGGATGGGCCGGTTTTCTGGATCACTTTCTCCCTCATGTTCAGCCCCATTAGTTTTTAGATGTTAAGATGTTTGCTCCACTAGTTAATAGATTTTAAGACCTTTCGCCCCATTACTTTCGTGCTATTTAGGTGTCGATTTTTTCCCTGGCGAACGATAGTGAGCCTGTAATGTTGGAAGAAGCGGCCTTCGGCCGGGACATTTTTCTGCCGAAAAATGTACAAATTAATCTAGAAGGGGGATCTAATGGATTTTTGTTTGTTTTTATTTGATGAAGGTCTAGGGAGGAAACTAGAAAAATAACGAATACATGCAAACATCGCCCAAAAAGTGAACCATCTCCTCATAATGACATACACTAACTCGGATACATGTTTAAAAAAAAAACGTTTCAAAATATTTCATCAATGTGTCAGAACTGTGCAATCGTATGTGTTCCACCTTTCTCTGCAGGCCATTGTGCAATCTTGATCAATAATCTCGTTACAGTCACCATTGTGAAGCACCGGTTTATTTTTATGTCATATATATTTGGGTTAATTTATACAACACTTGTTCTGGTGCCACATGAAATATTATCGTTTTTTGTTCTTCTTAATTATTATTATTAGTATTCTTATTATTATTATTATTATTAGTAGTAGTATTCTTATTTTCATTATTAGTATTCTTATTATCATTATTATTATTATTATTATTATCATCGATTCAGTGACAAATAATCAATAACACCCAATTCCCCCAAATCCTAAAACAAGTAAATCTTTGGTTTGCAATTCGTATACAGTATGTCAGCACGAATAACATACACATATACAAACGCATAATTATATCTCAACCAAAATGACGACAAATGTGGCAATTGTTGTTCTGCACTAGCCTCAACATGTCAACCAGTTCCAAGGATAATAGGAAATATTGTAAGTAACTGTACACACCCATTTTAATATTGTAAGTAACTGTACACACCCATTTTAATTTGTAAGATTATTAATTTGAAGGTGTGAAGGAAGTGGCGAGGTTACTGTGAGGAAGTGAATGACCTCCAGGGTTGGTTTGTTGTTGCTTGTTAATTGTTGTTAGTTGTTGTTGTTGTTGTTGTTGTTGCTTTTTTTCTGCTATGTGTATGGAGGAGACAAAAGGCAGGTTGCCTGTAACGAGTGTCTCCCCCCAAAGTTAAAAAAAGAGTGGCAGAGCCGAATTCAAGGGACGTTGGAGTCAAAATGCCTGGACACACTAAGTTTAAAGTAGTCTAAGTCATAGGATGAAGGAAAGATTGATTGAGGGAGAGAGTTCCAGAGTGTACTGTCTGTCTATCTCTCTGCTACTTAGTCGGTTAGTTAGGTAGCTAGTTAGATGGTTAGTTAGATAGTTAGTTAGATGGTTAGTTAGGTAGCTAGTTAGATGGTTAGTTAGATAGTTAGTTAGATGGTTAGTTAGGTAGCTAGTTAGATGGTTAGTTAGGTAGTTAGTTAGATGGTTAGTTAGGTAGCTAGTTAGATGGTTAGTTAGGTAGCTAGTTAGATGGTTAGTTAGGTAGTTAGTTAGATGGTTAGTTAGATAGTTAGTTAGATGGTTAGTTAGGTAGCTAGTTAGATGGTTAGTTAGGTAGTTAGTTAGATGGTTAGTTAGGTAGTTAGTTAGATGGTTAGTTAGGTAGCTAGTTAGATGGTTAGTTAGGTAGTTAGTTAGTTAGGTAGCTAGTTAGATGGTTAGTTAGGTAGTTAGTTAGATGGTTAGTTAGGTAGCTAGTTAGATGGTTAGTTAGGTAGCTAGTTAGATGGTTAGTTAGGTAGTTAGTTAGATGGTTAGTTAGGTAGCTAGTTAGATGGTTAGTTAGGTAGTTAGTTAGATGGTTAGTTAGGTAGTTAGTTAGATGGTTAGTTAGGTAGCTAGTTAGATGGCTAGTTAGGTAGCTAGTTAGATGGTTAGTTAGGTAGTTAGTTAGATGGTTAGTTAGGTAGCTAGTTAGATGGTTAGTTAGGTAGCTAGTTAGATGGTTAGTTAGGTAGTTAGTTAGATGGTTAGTTAGGTAGCTAGTTAGATGGTTAGTTAGGTAGCTAGTTAGATGGTTAGTTAGGTAGTTAGTTAGATGGTTAGTTAGGTAGTTAGTTAGATGGTTAGTTAGGTAGTTAGTTAGATGGTTAGTTAGGTAGTTAGTTTATGTCTCTGTTATCTTTGTTTGCGTTCAATGACTAAGGTTGAAAAAAAGCACACACACAGATTAAGGGGACATGGACCGTTTTTCTGGTCCACTTTTTCCCTCATGTTTAGCCCCATTAGTTTTCAGATGTTAAGATGTTTGCCCTATTAGTTAGTCGATTTTAAGACCTTTCGCCCCATTTCTTCGTCAATATTTAAACCTGTCGTGCTATTTAAGTGTCGATTATTTCCCTGGCGAACGATAGTGAGCCTGTAATGTTGGAAGAACCGGCCTTCGGCCGGGAAATTTTTCTACCGAAAAATGTACAAATTAATCTAGAAGGGGAATCTAATGGATTTTTTGTTTATATTGATGGAGGTCTAGGGAGGAACTAGAAAAATAATGAATACATGCAAAAATCGCCCAAAAAGTGAACCATCCCCCCTTAATTAAGTTATTAACGGTGGTATATTAATTTGCGTGTCTGCCTTTTATGTTACGTTAATTAGAATGTTAGTAATTTCTTTCGTTAGTTAGTTTGTCTTTGTTCAATCTGTCTGCCTGTACGTTTATCTGTTAGTCTCTCTGTCTATATTATCTGTCTGTCTGGAATAAGGAAATAATAGAACATGACTCTACACAAATAAAAACAAATATGTTTGAATTTCGAAATTAACTTTTATGAAGGAAATAACCTCCATTGTCTTATTATTGTTGTTGTTGTTGTTGTTGTTGTTGTTGTTCTTGTTGTCATTTTCCAGTCTGCTCATGTTTGTTTGTTCAGTTGTTTAATAGTTCTCTGTCTGTGTATTTATCTATTCTGTCTGTTCTAATGTGTGCCACTATATACTGTATGTAGTTCTCTGTCTCTATATCTTGTTTATTTGTCGGATTCTATGCTTGTTTGTTTATCTGTTTCTTTGTCTATCGTATTTGTTTGTTGAACTGTTTGCTCCTGTTTATCTGCTTGTCTATAATGTTTGTTTGTCTGATTATATGTTGTATTCTTGTGTCAATACTGTTTATCTACCTGTCTATAATGTTTGTCTAATTATATGTATTCTTGTGTCAATACTGTTTATCTACCTGTCTATAATGTTTGTTTGATTATATGTATTCATGTGCCAATACTGTTTATCTGCCTGTCTATCATGTTTGTTTGTCTGATTATATGTATTCTTGTGCCAATACTGTTTATCTACCTGTCTATAATGTTTGTTTGATCATATGTATTCTTGGGTCAATACTGTTTATCTGCCTGTCTATCATGTTTGTTTGTCTGATTATATGTATTCTTGTGCCAATACTGTTTATCTACCTGTCTATAATGTTTGTTTGATCATATGTATTCTTGGGTCAATACTGTTTATCTGCCTGTCTATCATGTTTGTTTGTCTGATTATATGTATTCTTGTGCCAATACTGTTTATCTACCTGTCTATAATGTTTGTTTGATCATATGTATTCTTGGGTCAATACTGTTTATCTGCCTGTCTATCATGTTTGTTTGTCTGATTATATGTATTCTTGTGCCAATACTGTTTATCTACCTGTCTATAATGTTTGTTTGATCATATGTATTCTTGTGTCAATACTGTTTATCTGCCTGTCTATCATGTTTGTTTGTCTGATTATATGTATTCTTGTGCCAATACTGTTTATCTACCTGTCTATAATGTTTGTTTGATCATATGTATTCTTGGGTCAATACTGTTTATCTACCTGTCTATAATGTTTGTTTGTCTGATTATATGTATTCTTGTGTCAATACTGTTTATCTACCTGTCTATAATGTTTGTCTGATTATATGTATTCTTGTGTCAATACTGTTTATCTACCTGTCTACAATGTTTGTTTGTCTGATTATATGTATTCATGTGCCAATACTGTTTATCTACCTGTCTATAATGTTTTTGTTTGTTGGACTGTGTGTGTGTGTCTGACTGTCTATCGTGCTTGTTTGTCTGACTGTTTGTGTCTGCCTGTATATCATGTTTGTTTGTCAGTCGGTTTGTTTGTCTGTATGTCTATCATCTTTATTTGTCGTATTGATGGTTAGTTTGCTTGTTTCTCTGTCTACTATGTTTGTTTGTCACACTGTTTGTTTGTCTGTATGTCTATCTGTCTATCATGTTTGTTTGTTGGACTCTTTGTATTGCCTGTCTGTCTGTCTACCTGTCATATTTGTTTGTCACACTGTTTGTTTGTCTGTATGTCTATCTGTCTATCATGTTTGTTTGTCGGACTATTTGTATTGCCTGTTTGTCTGTCTACCTGTCATATTTGTTTGTCACACTGTTTGTCTGTATGTCTGTCTGTCTATCATGTTTGTTTGTTGGACTATTTGTATTGCCTGTCTGTCTGTCTACCTGTCATATTTGTTTGTCACACTGTTTGTTTGTTTGCTTGTCTGTATGTCTGTCTGTCTATCATGTTTGTTTGTTGGACTATTTGTATTGCCTGTCTGTCTACCTGTCATATTTGTTTGTCTGTATGTCTGTCTGTTTATCATGTTTGTTTGTCGGACTATTTGTATTGCCTGTCTGTCTGTCTACCTGTCATATTTGTTTGTCACACTGTTTGTTTGTTTGTTTGTCTGTATGTCTGTCTGTCTATCATGTTTGTTTGTCGGACTATTTGTATTGCCTGTCTGTCTGTCTACCTGTCATATTTGTTTGTCACACTGTTTGTTTGTTTGTTTGTCTGTATGTCTGTCTGTCTATCATGTTTGTTTGTTGGACTATTTGTATTGCCTGTCTGTCTGTCTACCTGTCATATTTGTTTGTCACACTGTTTGTTTGTTTGTTTGTCTGTATGTCTGTCTGTCTATCATGTTTGTTTGTTGGACTATTTGAATTGCCTGTCTGTCTGTCTACCTGTCATATTTGTTTGTCACACTGTTTGTTTGTTTGTTTGTCTGTATGTCTGTCTGTCTATCATTTTTGTTTGTTGGACTATTTGTATTGCCTGTCTGTCTGTCTACCTGTCATATTTGTTTGTCGCACTGTTTACTTGTTTGTCATGTTTGTTTGTCACACTGTTTATTTGTCTGTATGTCTCTTTGTCTTTTATGGTTAATTGTCGGCCACTTTATTTGTTTGTCTGTCTGTGCCTGTCTGTCTCTGTCACTCTATCAAGTACATTAGTTGGATTATTTATTTGTCTGTCTGTCTGTCTATCTCTCATATAAATATCTCTGTCTATGATATTTGTTTGCTATCACTCTGTCTCTTTGTCTGATTATTATAATTATTTGTCTGTCTCTCTGGCTGTCTATCGTATATATTTGTCTGTATCTCTGTCTGTCTATGATGTTTGTCTTCTGTCAGTCTGTCTGTCTGTCTATCATGTATGTGTGTCTATATCTCTGTCTGTCTATGATGTTTGTCTTCTGTCTGTCTGTCTGTCTATCATGTATGTGTGTCTATATCTCTGTCTGGCTATGATGTTTGTCTTCTGTCTGTCTGTCTGTCTATCATGTATGTGTGTCTGTATCTCTGTCTGGCTATGATATTTATCTTCTGTCTGTCTGTCTGTCTGTCTATCATGTATGTGTGTCTATATCTCTGTCTGGCTATGATGTGTGTCTTCTGTCTGTCTGTCTGTCTGTCTATCATGTATGTGTGTCTGTATCTCTGTCTGGCTATGATGTTTGTCTTCTGTCTGTCTGTCTGTCTGTCTATCATGTATGTGTGTCTATATCTCTGTCTGGCTATGATGTGTGTCTTCTGTCTGTCTGTCTGTCTGTCTATCATGTGTGTGTGTCTATATCTCTGTCTGGCTATGATGTGTGTCTTCTGTCTGTCTGTCTGTCTGTCTATCATGTATGTGTGTCTGTATCTCTGTCTGGCTATGATGTTTGTCTTCTGTCTGTCTCTTTGTCTGTCTGTCTCTCATGTACGTGTGTCTCTATCTCTGTCTGGCTATGATGTTTGTCTTCTGTCTGTCTGTCTGTCTGTCTATCATGTATGTGTGTCTATATCTCTGTCTGGCTATGATGTGTGTCTTCTGTCTGTCTGTCTGTCTGTCTATCATGTGTGTGTGTCTATATCTCTGTCTGGCTATGATGTTTGTCTTCTGTCTGTCTGTCTGTCTGTCTATCATGTATGTGTGTCTATATCTCTGTCTGGCTATGATGTGTGTCTTCTGTCTGTCTGTCTGTCTGTCTATCATGTGTGTGTGTCTATATCTCTGTCTGTCTATGATGTTTGTCTTCTGTCTGTCTGTCTGTCTATCATGTATGTGTGTCTGTATCTCTGTCTGGCTATGATGTTTGTCTTCTGTCTGTCTGTCTCTTTGTCTGTCTGTCTCTCATGTACGTGTGTCTGTATCTCTGTCTGGCTATGATGTTTGTCTTCTGTCTGTCTGTCTGTCTATCATGTATGTGTGTCTATATCTCTGTCTGGCTATGATGTTTGTCTTCTGTCTGTCTGTCTGTCTATCATGTATGTGTGTCTATATCTCTGTCTGGCTATGATGTTTGTCTTTTGTCTGTCTGTCTGTCCATCATGTATGTGTGTCTATATCTCTGTCTGGCTATGATGTTTGTCTTCTGTCTGTCTGTCTGTCCATCATGTATGTGTGTCTATATCTCTGTCTGTCTATGATGCTTGGCTTCTGTCTGTTTGTCTGTCTCTCATGTATGTGTGTCTGTATCTCTGTCTGGCTATGATGTTTGTCTTCTGGCTGTCTGTCTGTCTCTCATGTATGTGTGTCTGTATCTCTGTCTGGCTATGATGTTTGTCTTCTGTCTGTCTGTCTGTCTATCATGTATGTGTGTCTGTATCTCTGTCTGGCTATGATGTTTGTCTTCTCTCTGTCTGTCTGTCTAGCATGTATGTGTGTCTGTATCTCTGTCTGGCTATGATGTTTGTCTTCTGTCTGTCTGTCTATCATGTATGTGTGTCTATATCTCTGTCTGTCTATGATGTTTGTCTTATGTCTGTCTGTCTGTCTATCATGTGTGTGTGTCTGTATCTCTGTCTGGCTATGATGTTTGTCTTCTGTCTGTCTGTCTGTCTAGCATGTATGTGTGTCTGTATCTCTGTCTGGCTATGATGTTTGTCTTCTGTCTGTCTGTCTATCATGTATGTGTGTCTATATCTCTGTCTGTCTATGATGTTTGTCTTATGTCTGTCTGTCTGTCTATCATGTATGTGTGTCTGTATCTCTGTCTGGCTATGATGTTTGTCTTCTGTCTGTCTGTCTGTCTAGCATGTATGTGTGTCTGTATCTCTGTCTGGCTATGATGTTTGTCTTCTGTCTGTCTGTCTGTCTATCATGTATGTGTGTCTGTATCTCTGTCTGGCTATGATGTTTGTCTTCTGTCTGTCTGTCTGTCTAGCATGTATGTGTGTCTGTATCTCTGTCTGGCTACGATGTTTGTCTTCTGTCTGTCTGTCTCTTTGTCTGTCTATCATAATTATTTGTATATATCTGTCTGTCTACCATATTAATTTGTTTGTCTGTATATCTATCTGTCTATGATATTTTTGTTCTGCCTGTCTGTCTCTCTGGCTGTCTATCACATATATTTGTCTGTATATCTGTCTGTCTATGATGTTTGTTTTCTGTCTGACTGTCTCTCTGTCTGTCTATCATGTTTATTTGATTGTCTGGCTGTATGTCTATCACCTATATATGTACTGTATGTATGTGTATATGTACGTATGTATGCATAATCGATCGAATACAAATATGTACATATGAATAAGCAATACCCCGTTCTTTAACATTAATATCAAATACAAACCCCAATGTAGTTGAATAAATATACATGTATGTATGTATGAATGTATGTACAGTATATATGTATGTATGTATGTATGTACAATCACTCAAAACAGTCACGTCATCTTTATTATATTTCCATAAACCTTGGAAAATATAAAAATATTTGTGTTTTGAAGGTGTGGAGGAAGTGATTGACCTCCAGGGTTGTTGTTGTTGTTGTTGTTGTTAGTGTGTCTGTGTATATGTCTGTTTGTCCGTGTGTTTCTATCTGAATGAATTTTGTTTACCTGTCTGGCTGTATGTATGTATGTACAGTATGTAGCCCTTCAGTTGATGACTATGGCAATTTTTACAAGCAGCCTAGTAAGCACTATTAGGTCTGTTGTTGCTTGCCTTCCTTTGTATAATTCTTTGTAATAGTATGGGTGCATACACGTGTGTATGTATGTATGTATGTATGTACAATAATTAAAAAAAACTATAACGTCATTATCATATTAGTTAAACTCAACTTAATTATAGATTCATGAAATAAAATATAAAATAAATAAAACACAAATAAAACACGTATCAAATTTAAGGAGTTTGGCAAGGTGAGGTGACATTACTGTTAAGGGTGACTGCACTGTACACGTACCCCAATACAGTAAGGTGTTTGGCAAGGTGAGGTGACATTACTGTTAAGGGTGACTGCACTGTACACGTACCCCAATACAGTAAGGTGTTTGGCAAGGTGAGGTGTGACATTACTGTTAAGGGTGACTGCACTGTACACGTACCCCAATACAGTAAGGTGTTTGGCAAGGTGAGGTGACATTACTGTTAAGGGTGACTGCACTGTACACGTACCCCAATACAGTAAGGTGTTTGGCAAGGTGAGGTGACATTACTGTTAAGGGTGACTGCACTGTACACGTACCCCAATACAGTAAGGTGTTTGGCAAGGTGAGGTGACATTACTGTTAAGGGTGACTGCACTGTACACCGTACCCCAATACAGTAAGGTGTTTGGCAAGGTGAGGTGACATTACTGTTAAGGGTGACTGCACTGTACACGTACCCCAATACAGTAAGGTGTTTGGCAAGGTGAGGTGACATTACTGTTAAGGGTGACTGCACTGTACACGTACCCCAATACAGTAAGGTGTTTGGCAAGGTGAGGTGACATTACTGTTAAGGGTGACTGCACTGTACACGTACCCCAATACAGTAAGGTGTTTGGCAAGGTGAGGTGACATTACTGCTAAGGGGTGACTGCACTGTACACGTACCCCAATACAGTAAGGTGTTTGGCAAGGTGAGGTGACATTACTGTTAAGGGTGACTGCACTGTACACGTACCCCAATACAGTAAGGTGTTTGGCAAGGTGAGGTGACATTACTGTTAAGGGTGACTGCACTGTACACGTACCCCAATACAGTAAGGTGTTTGGCAAGGTGAGGTGACATTACTGTTAAGGGTGACTGCACTGTACACGTACCCCAATACAGTAAGGTGTTTGGCAAGGTGAGGTGACATTACTGTTAAGGGTGACTGCACTGTACACGTACCCCAATACAGTAAGGTGTTTGGCAAGGTGAGGTGACATTACTGTTAAGGGTGACTGCACTGTACACGTACCCCAATACAGTAAGGAGTTTGGCAAGGTGAGGTGACACTACTGTTAAGGGTGACTGCACTGTACACGTACCCCAATACAGTAAATCTATCCTCCTGCTTGCAACTGTTTCTGGACAGTTCATCATTATTTATTTCTATCTATCTATCTATCTATATGCTCAGGCCCTATCCCCATTTTGGGGGTAGCCGACTCAAGACAGAGCAAGAACAGGGAAAACACAAAAACAACATAAAACAAAAAATAAACACAGATAAAAAACACAAACTCACACACATCCAGGTCACACATTTATTTAAATTACATTATTTATTGATGTCAGTGATATACTGTGTATATATATATATATATATATATATATATATATATATATATATATATATATATATACAGTATATATATATATATATATATATACAGTATATATATATATATATATATATATATATATATATATATATATATCACATCAAACAACCAATCAATCAATTAATCTATCTTAATCTGTAATCTATATATCTATCTATCTATATATCATCAATCTGTCTGTCTATCTATCTATCTATGAATCAATCAATATATATCTATCAATCCCCCAATGACTCTGTGGTCTCGTCTCTCAATTCAGAATCATGCCTTGTCATCCATTATATCTTTTATGATTTATGATCGACATGCATATAACACAGATATTGGTGTGTGTGTGTGTGTGTGTGTGTGTGTGTGTGTGTGTGTGTGTGTGTTCTTAACCCTTTCAGTACTGGTGACATATGTATATTTTATTCTGGCTATTATTTGAAGATTTGACTTATGTTCTTTTGTTTCTATGTGTATGAAGGAGACAAAGGGCGAAGTTTAGTAGGAAGGATCTGTGATAGTCAACGAGTTAAGGGGGGATGGTTCACTTTTTGGGAGATTTGTGCATGTATTAATTATTTGTCTAGTTTCCTCCCTAGACCTCCATCAAATTAAAAACAAAAAACATCAATTAGATCCCCCTTCTAGATTAATTTGTACATTTTTCGGTAGAGAAATGTCCCGGCCGAAGGCCGGTTCTTCCAACATTACAGGCTCACTATCGTTCGCCAGGGAAACAAATCGACACCTAAATAGCAGGAAAGGTCTAGATATTGACGAATAAATGGGGCGAATGGTCTTAAAATCGACTAACTAATGAGGCAAACATCTTAACATCTGAAAACTAATGGGGCTAAACATGAGGGAGAAAGTGGTCCAGAAAACCGGCCCATCCCCCCTTAAGAGAAATATATGATACCTCTTTGGTTTATAGATGGCCTTCCTAAGCTGCATAAAATCGGTTAATGAGTAATAGCCGGACTAAAAGGAAAACGTAAGCGTCACCGATATTGAAATGGTTAAAGCAATATATGTGAGGGTTTGTATGGCATAGCAATGATTTATAGCAGGTAGATGTTATTACAGATATCTACACTTTGACTTCAGGTGAGTACGCTACACACATATAAACACATGCAAACACACACACGCACTTAATAAAACACACACACACACACACACAAACATACAGACTAATGTCACACACAACAAAGCCATTCCAACAGCTTCCTCTATCTACAACACCTCTTCTCTGCTAGCAACACTTTCCGAGCCGTATGGTCCTATAGTCTATTCGCTGTAAGTAGGCGAGAAATCATGACCTCTAACCTCTGTAACAAAAGAACGACTAGAGTAATCGAGCTAATATGTCTACCATTTGGGAAAAGTCAGCCAAGGAATAGATGTGGAAATTTACAGCCAAATTGCTATAGCCCTTTTTGAGTTACAGAGGATAGAGGTCATGAGTTCTAGCCTACTTACAGAGAATAGAGTATAGTGTACGGTCTGATGGGGTAATGGGGTTCAAAATATAAGACACACACACACACACACACAGACACACACACACACACACACACAGACACACACACACACAAACACACACACACACACACACACACACATACATGCAATAACTACACACATACATACCCACATACATACACACACAGTCATTATGTCACTTCCATTCTCTCGGTATTTTCACGTCAATCTTATGTATTTATTTATTGATCTGAATGTGTAAGATATTGTGCATGTCATCTCTCGCTCTCTTTCGTAATCCTATTCTTTCGATACATTCCACTTCACCTCTCTCTCTCTCTCTCTCTCTCTCTCTCTCTTTCTCCTTCTATATATCAATCTAAATTCTTCTATTAATTTATAGATCGATCTATTTCTCCTTATTTATTGATCAGTTTCACATTCCTGACCTATTGATTGCGGTAGATCAATTACGGGTTATATATTATGGCCTAACCCATTTAAAATGTAATTTAATCGTATACGTTAGCCAGAACATGTTTTCTATATGAAGTAGCTAATATTATCCATAATTAATTATCCGTGACGATTTTTGCATCTCAATTTAACAATATTTTGTGAAATGTAGGATGCCTATAGGCACATGGGTCTTTTTAGGTTTGGCTTTGTTTTCCCTTCAGACATGTTAACATGACGGCAATTTAAAATTATGGCAATGTTAAAATGGCGATGTTAATATGGCGAAGATGTTAAATTGATGGAGATATTATATTGATGGAGATGTTAAAATGCAGATGTTTAATATGAAGGAGATGTCAAAATGGTGCAGAAGTTAAAATTATGAAGATTTTATAATGAATATATTAAAATGGTGATGTTAAATGATGGCGCTATTTAAATGATGGAGATGTTAAAATGTCGAAAATGCTAAAATGAAGGTGATGTTAAAACGGAGATGTTAAAATGATGGGGATGTTTAAATAATTTTTTGTTTATAATGAAGATGTTAAAATTATAGGAGATATTAAAATGATGGAGCTGTTAAAATGAAGATGTTAAAACGAAACAGATGTTAAAATGGTATAGATTATAAAATTATGGAAAGTTTAACATTATGGAGATTCTAAAATGAAGATATTAAAATGGTGGAGGAATGAATATGATAAGATATGTTAAAAATGGTAAATGAGATATTAAAATGATGTTAAAATGGTTCAGATATAATAGAATAACACGATAGTAGCCATAATACAAATATCTGTAGATAGAATAATTGTGCCTGTTGAATAATATAATATATATTGTTGGTAGAATAAATATTATAAATATACTTTACTAAATAATCTGAATATAATCGAATAAATTATAATAATAATAATAATAATAATAATTAACTACCTAGCAAACAAAGCTAGGAGGTAACTATATATACTCAACATAGATAGCTAGAATGTAATTAATTAGTTCATTGCTAGAATCTTTCTTTGCTTTTATTGTAGTCTCTCTTGCTCAATATTGATATCAACACATAAGACATGTACAGTAATATCATATTTTTGAATAAACATTCGATTAAATAATCGTATAACAAAGATAACGTATTTTCCTTGTTATTAGGATCATTAGGCGATTATAATCAACTTAGGAAAGACCTCTGGGAATCACAGGGCATCATAATATATCAGTTTAATAATTGGCCCCTGCAAATCTGTCTTAACCCTTTCAAGATCATGACGCAATTTTGACAGTTTATTTTGGCTAATAATAGACGATTTTGTATAATTTAGGAAGAGGTCTGTGGGAACTATAAGGGTAAAGACCATCTCAGTTAACCCTCCAACTTCCATATGCCCTTCCTAATCTGAATAAAATCGTCTAATAATAGCCAGAACACCGATAAACAATAGCGTCATGGTGTCTTCTAAGGGTTAATAAGGGGAGGCAGACCGTTTGTTTGGTCTATTAATTCATTTATTCATATATTTTGTTTAGTTTCCTCCCTAGACCTCCATCAAGCTTATAAAAACACCCCCTAGACCTCCCTTCAAGATAAATTTGTAAATTTTTCGGTAGAAAAATGTCCCGGCCGAAGGCCGGTTCCTCTTAAAATTGCAGGCTCGCTATCGCTCGCCAGGAAATAATCAATACCTAAATGGCATGAAAGGTCTTGAAATTTACAACGAAATGGGGGGAAAGGTGTTAAAATCGCCAAACTAATGGGCCGAACGTCTTATAATTTCAAAACTAGTGGGGCTAAACATTAGGGAGAAGGGGGTCCAGAAAAACTGTCTACCTGCCCTTAAGCCAAGGAAACACGGCTAATGAAAGTGAGAAGACAATGCAAAATAAAAAATGAAATAAAAAATAAAACGAGAACAATAGAACATCAATACGAGACCAGACCTAGATTCCCCACTGAGACACACATTACTTGACATTTTTTTTTAGAGTGATCGTGGTTCTCGTTAGACGATATTATTCAGTTTAGGAAAGAACTTGTATAAGTCTTGAGTTAGCTTATTTAGTTTATCACGAATTGCATATGATTTGCAGCCATACAAAGGAATTGAAAACTAAATTATAGCTGTTCGAACTGAATTGGACGGGAGGAAAAAGTTAGCGTAAATCATAGATATTTTTTTGTCTATGTGTATGTAGGAGACAAAAGGCAAAACTGCCTGTAACAAGTGTCCTCCCCAAGGTTGAAAGGGTAATAAAGAGCCAATATCAAGGTACAGTCACTCATACACATTCATGGATCTCCCCTATTTCTAAGTAGTATGGAAGTATATCTATGGAAACAAATTTTTATGGATAATTGTGGACATTAACTTTCATGATACGATAAGAAACAATTTGCATGAAAGCAAATGGTGAACAAAAGGTATATAAGATCATTGGGTATATTGATAGTGATTTACCTTTCTTATTACTACCAATATACCATTACAAGGATATTATATTATGGACACTTTAATTATCCTTTTCATGCTCATAATTGTTTACTGTATACACGTGCTAGCATGGGTATGTATCTTTATAAACATAACTGTAAATATGCAATGTCAGCTAGTCCAACAAAAAGATAAATTTCAGATACATTTGTTAGTTAAAATAGGACTTCAGAGGCTATCAACCCATCTGGATTATTAAGCCAGCACACTGCAAGTCAAGTACATTTTCAGGACTGGAGCACCTTTTTGAGAACCCCAGTCCCTTGATTTAATATTAGTTAGTTACAATAGGACTTCAGAGGCTATCAACCTTTCTGGATTATTCGGCCAGCACACTGCAAGTCAAGAATAGCGTCATACTGGAGCCTCTTTTCGAGAACTCCAGTCCCTTTTCATTTCAGATAATTTGGGGAAATATTATATACCAACATTACTGCTGCATGACCAGTTGTTGACGAGGAAGGTGTTTTGTCTAAGTCATCTTTTCATTAGAGCAAAACATGGGAACGAATCTTAAAGAATGCCTGAAGGAACATATTTTATTACAATAAATTTTAACCCTTAGAAAATCCAATGACGCATTTCTTTTCTGTTTTCTGGCTATTTTTAGAGGATTATATGCAGATTAGGAAGGGTGTATGGAAGTCAGAGGCTTCATTAAGATCATCTGTTCCCTTATTATTCCCACAGATCCTTCCTAAGTTGAATAAAATCGTCTAATGATAACCAGAATAAACTGTCAAAATGCGTCATAATCGTCCAAGAGTTAACCCCTACAGTACCGGTGACGTCTTTTTTGTTATTATATTCTGGCATCTATTAGACGATTATATTAAGCTGAAGAAGGACGTCTAAACATTAATAGGCTGCAAACTATCTCAATTATTCATTTTAGCTACCATATAGCCTTCTTAACCCCTTATTGGCAGCGCGCGACATATGTCGAGTGAAATAAATTTGGACTATGTGGCGGTGCACGACATCTGTCGAGCACCATTTTCAGCAGGTAATGTTGCTGAGAGAGAGAGCTGAGCGGTGGGACGAGCGTAGTAACCTTATGACCGCTCCCCACGACCACCGTGGGTCTACTGAACTGTATTCTAACTTCCTCACCCTCTCCTCACTCGCTACACAGGGAATTATGTAAGGAAATTACCTTATTTCAGGGTTTTTGCACTCGTGTTGCACGATCGTTGCAAGAGAACCAGTGGTCGTACAAGGATGGTTCGTGTGTCATTGGAAAGCTCTGTTTATGCCCTTTTAGGGATAGATACTTGTTTTACGCTCTGGGTCTTATTTAGGCATGAAAATTAGCACGGAAACAACCCTATTTAGGGTAAAAAAAAAAACGCTGGGTGCTACGGTCAAATAGACCACCTAGCCTGCTAAATAAGGGTTAAGCGTCATAAAATCATCTAAATGTAGCTGAAATCAAATAAAAAAGACATCGTCGGTACAGATGGGGTTAACAAACAGTTTCAGTGGATGTAACAGCCAAGAGGAATGGGTTTGTATTCTGTTAGATAATAACACTTGCACAACGTTAATATGTGCTCTGCAATAACACAATGGACATTGGGTAACTTAATTAGGTCGTCTGCGTTCACCTATGTGTATGTGTTGTGTGTGTGACTGTGTGTGTATGAGTGTATGTGTATGTGTGAGTGTATGTGTGAGTGTGTGAGTGTGTGTGTGTGTGTGTGTGTGTGTGTGTGTGTGTGGGATAGAGTTTAAATGGGTAAGTGTGTATGTATATTATATTGTACAAGTTACCGATCCAAGTTAGATGTTGTGGATTGCCATAACCTGTGGTATGGCACTGGATCAAAGGGTATCCTGTACATTACTAAAGTGTTGACAGGCAAGCTCATCTATTTCTCCAAGTTCTGTATTACTTAAACTATTCCACTTTATATAATACATGGTCTGAGGTTCTCCTATTATATAATTATTCACTTAACTACCAGTGCTAGACTTATTCTTTGATCTAAGGGCATGTCAACGAGTACTGGTGAGTGGTCTGAAGCAATTATTTCATGTCGTATATTTACATTTATTTTTATTAAAATTCCCGGATGTTTACGCTCCACAACAATTGTTGGGATGGATGTAGAGTTCGGGCGTACGGTCGTCATTGTTTACATAGGGCGATCGCCGCGCTCGCACTTACGTTCCCGTCTATTTCGACGCTATATTTTCTGCTGTTTGCCCCCTGTCATTACTACATGAATACTAGGTTAGGTTAGGTTAGGTTAGGTTAAAATAGACGGGAACATGATGGGAGAGGTTCGACGCCACTACGCGTAATGTAAACAAAGATGGCGGTATGCCCGGTCACTACATCCTACCCCAATTATTTAACTATCTGTTTGACTAGTTTGCTTTATTCACAAAGGTAAAGAACATTTTAGTGAGCAATTTTACATTAAAACACTCCAATAAGATATAATTCATAATATTAGTGAGATTATGCCATGCCCGTTCGGAGAGATGATCTGCATTAAAGTCATCGATATGAAATATTGCATCAAAATTAAACTCATGAATGATGTCCTCCCATGCTGAAAGAGTAGACATATATTTATTAAGTGTAGTCATTTCCCAAGTGTTGCTATTAAAATATACATATATTAGCAAAATAAAGTAGTATGAGGAAGAAGCATCCCTATTTTCTGACATATCTGTTACAACATTTATGAACAATGACCTGCTCTGGCCAGAGTTCAGAAGATTTTGTTTTTATCTCTATCGGTGAACTTTATAGTGACTTCAAAAGCCTCAAATTTGGCGGACAGTATTATCAATTCATTAATTTCAATTACCCCAATTTAAAAACAAAACAAACACTTGTTTTATAATAATTGATGGCATCTTTGTCAGCGTCTTTATCTACCCTTCCCACAAATACGTCAACAAGTCTTTTAGTACCACTGAAAGCCTCCGTTGATTCTGTTATCTTTATGCTTCTTGTAATTCCCCTGAAAGTCTTCTGTGTGTTACGATTTACCAACCTTCTTATTTTTTTGTCGAGACTGCAGTTATCCATCCGTCATCCCGGTTAGCAGTATCCCGCTGAGGAGCAGTGTGGTTGGTGTTGGAGTGTGGAGGCGGGGCAGTAGCAAGGGCAGCCTTAGTCCCAAGAGAAGCACTGGCTAGCCCACCCCTTTTGCCAGAGTCTGCACCACCGATCTGAGGAGGAGCGGCCGTAACCGTCACAGGGGCGGGAGTCACTATATCCGTACTGATCGCACCAGTATCAGGGTCTGTAACCCGGGTATCAGCACCGTCACTCATCGCTCTGTCACCCCTCACATCTCCAGCGAAGTCTCGGTTGCTCCTCCTAACCCTCCCCCTATCCTCCTGCCTTCCAAGCTGCTGACCATCCTACCGCACCGCCCTCGACCAGGGATCGGCAGCCTGGTCACTGGTTCATTGTTCAGAATGTTGCTTCACTTCACCCAACTTAATCTCAATTTTAATTGTAGAACAGTATCTGCTGTATTAGAAACTTCAGTTTTGATGTCTAAAATTGTTGGTATTACTACGTTGAATTTCATGATCTCTTCAGTTTAATTAGCTAAGATGGGAGCAAAATTTTCCATGACAGCAGGAGGCATGTTCTTGTGAGACACGGACATGAATTTAGGGTTTCGATTAGTTTCGTTCCGGCGATCTTGGAACTCTATCAGTTCGTTCATATCTCCTCGTTTATTTATCCGGATCTCTTCGCCATATTCTGTCCGCTTTTAAAATATTGCAAACAAATGTTTAAATACCTTTATCTCCTTATGAGAATAAAAATAATATACAACATCCTCAAAGGCTTTATTTGTGTACTTTTTCTTAGCAGAGTTTATGAAGCAGAGAACACTGTTTACTAATATACCCGCGTCATCCATTGTCACTAGATGGCAGCACTCGACACCAAAATAACAACAACTCGGGGCTTGAGATTAGTTGTAATTACTTAACAGTTTACAGTTCTACAGTACTTATCAAAGTTCGCTTTTACTTTGCAATACTAAATATGATTGCACATTTAATTAAACACTATAACTGTCTTAGGTTATCACATATTGTACGAGGACACACAAATATTACAGGCTGACCTCACCACAGAGTTGCTCCTGAACAGCTGTTTATACCAGGTTTCACTAATCCATTATTTTCTTGGAATATTCAACTTCACTCGTTAATGCGTCATCCCAATACAGAGCGCCGCACTTCACAGTCACTTCAGGTTGGGTTAAAACATGTCGATAAGGTCACTTATTGTAGTTAATCTAGTGTTAAATGAGAGAGCTCCTTCAGGCGGATTTCCCCAACTCGCGCATGCGTGAGGTAGTAGCAGTAGAACTAGTAGTAGCATTCCCAAGCTCTTAATTAGCACCATACTTCGCTACATAATCTTCATGATAGCCAAGTATTCAAGCTGCAGGCATGGCAATTTACTGTTGTCAGTTGTAAAGCACACACTCACACTCACACACACACAAAGGATGTGAGGGTCTTTGATATCATGCAAATTGTGTTCCACCGCGAAAATCCTTAAACTTACGATTTGTGTATAGAGAACCTATTACCTTCCACAGTGCAAGGGTGTTTGTAGACTATACCCTGCACTCACCATGCCGGTTTATTAGTGTATGTTGGTCTATCAGTCCGACCGGGTAGCTTGGTGTCGGAACCCTTAGCAGATCTGGACTGGGGTCGTCCAAGCCCACACAACCAATGGTCCCCTTCAAGTGATTACGTTTTGTTTCACGGATTTTACCTTTTGGCGAGGTTCAGTCACAGGCCCTCCCCCGACAAGATGGTTCGCACATAGTCATTAATAGATCTCAGGGGACGTGATTGTTAGACTGTCTTTTCTTCCTCTTTTCTGCTTGCTATGGGTTCCTATCAGGAAATACTGTTGGTTTTGCGAGCGTATTTGCAGCCAACACTGACCTCTCCTTCATAACATAATGCGGCTTCCTGCTACACGACAAATATGCTCAAGGGGAGATGGGCCGTTTTTCTGGTCCCCCATCTTCTTCATGCTTCGCCCCATTAGTTTTCAGATTTGTTGACGTTCGGACCATTAGTTTTGCGATGTTAATACCTTTCGCTCCATTTCGTACTAAATTTTAAGACCTTTCGTGCCATTTAGGTGTCGATATTTTCCTGGCGAGCGATAGCGAGCCTGTGATTTTAAGAGTAACCGGCCTTTGGCCGGAAATTTTTTCTACTGAAAAATGAACACAATTATCTTGAAGGGGGGTCTAGGGGGTGTTTTTCTAAGCTTGATGGAGGCCTAGCGAGGAAACTGAAAAAACAAAATATATGAATACATGAATTAATAGACCAAACAACCGGCCACTAGCCCCTTAACCCCTGCTGTACCGGCGCTGTCCTTTTAGCTATATTCTGGCTACGATTAGACGATTTTATTAAGTTTATAAAATAAATAAAAAATTCAATCTATCTCACTTAATCCATTTTACTACCACAGATCCTTCTTAGACTGCACACAATCGTCTAAATATAGCTAAATTAAAAAGAAGTCGTCGGTACAGAAGGGGTTACAAAAACAAGAATAAAAAAACAATGAAAATCGTTGGAGTAGATCATTATTGTGGCCGCTAAAGCCACCACCCCTCGGAGACCTTGACTTACCGATACCAGCCATTGCGTATCTATCTCTCTCTGTCTGTCTGTCTTTTGCTCGCTCTCTCTCTCTCTCTCTCTCTCTCTCTCTCTCTCTCATTCTCTCACTCTCATATATATATATATATATATATATATATATATATATATATATATATATATATATATATATATATATATATATATATATATATATATATATATATATATATATATATATATATACAGTATATACAGTATATATATATATATATATATATATATATATATATATATATATATATATATATATATATATACAGTATATATATATATATATATATATATATATATATATATATATATATATATAATCAGTAGCAGGATTTCCCATGTCCATAATTGTGACCACAAATGAGGCTGCTAATATGTACTTCCGCTATTATGTGGCAGCCTCCACAATATTACATATTTTGTATATATATTACCACCAGCATCGCGAGGGGAGAGAACCACACCCTTGGTAAAAAATTTCACGCTAGCATCAGCACATATGAATACCTACTCACACACTCTCTCGCTTTCACACACACACATGAATATACACACATACTCTCACACAGAGATATGAATGCACACACAGATATACTCTCTCTCACACACACACATGAATACACACATACAGAGTACAGTCTCTCTCACAGTGGATAGGGGTGGGGAGTTCCTTTTGGCAAGGAGGTGGGTAGACTGTGAGATGGAAGTTAAAAGGTTTAATTAAAGACTAAAAATATGTGCGAGAGTTATTTATGTTATATCAGCATATGCCCCTCAAGTAAATTTAGGTAGAGTAGTAAGAGAAGAGTTTCGGAAGGACTTACTATGGGTGGTCGTCGGGAGGCCATGCACGGAGCCCGATGCTGGTGCGGTGCAGGGTACAGTGTGGATCTGCGCATGCGCGACAACTTTGATTTTGTCTCCCCTTAAACTAGGCCTTTCAAAACAAGATCGTTTTCTATCCCTTTATCTGTGCCTTGTTTCTAATATCCTTTCTGACCAAGATTCTGGCTAACGCAAGACGATTTCATACAGCTAAGAAAGAAACTTAGTTAGCACTCTGATTCCCACGATTCTTTCCTAAACTGAAAACATAAATAGTCTAGTAATAGCTAGCACGCAAGGAAGAAAGGTATTCTCGTATTTTGAATTGGCTAAGTAAACGATTATTCCTTTTCATTAATTCAGTGAGTCACATATTCCAACACATGACTAATTCAAACCATACAAAACATCAAATACATACTTAGCTAAAGATATTAAACGAGAGTCGAATGCCCTTTGCGCTAGGTTAACCCTTTCCAACCCGTGTAATTACCTCCTCCTCCTCGGCCGCCCCTTCCGCTATCGTCTTTTGTTTCCCGGTCCTTCACTGTGGATTCTGGCGGCCATTGTACGCTTCATGCTTTTGTTCACCCATTGGCAGATCAGTTTCACTCTATACAACACACTCATTCCCCTCAAGGTAGCTTCACAAGTGTTCATTCTATCAGTTTAGTGCAAGATGTTATTATATGTGTTTACTTGTAAAGTTTTTGTTTTTGTTTGTCTATGTGTATGAAGGAGACAAAAGACAAACCTGCCTGTGTCAACTGTCTCCCCCAAAGGTTAAAAGAGTGACAGAGCCTAAATCAAGGTACATTAAAGGTAATTTAGATGTTTTGGAAAGATGTCTGGTGTGCTTGTTAAGTGTAGTGAAATGAATAGGAGGAGGTGTTGTTTGTGAGAGTTAGCTGAATTACTCTCTGTGTAGGTGAGGCACAAATAGAAACAGTGGGGGGAATGCCCCCACAATACAGACTGGAAACCCACCCAACGACCCATACAAATATCTTGGACTTCTGCAACATTCGTGGCCTTTCTTCTAACTTCTACTTTGCTGAACACCACCCCTCCTCTGCCAACCCTGATCTCTTTTTCACCGAAACCCACTTTTCTGGGACTGCTGACAGCAAACCTATCTGTGTACACTCCTACTATCTCTATCCTAGTTTCAAAGCTAAAGGTGGATTTTTTGTATACGTACACAACAAACTCACTTGCTCTCGTGTGCTCGACTTTCACTCCTCTTAATTCTCAACTTTATGGCTCAAAATATCCTGTCACTCTCATACTAAATACCTCTGTGCTGTCTATCTTTCCTCTAACTCTACTGACTTTCCCAAATTCTTTGACTATCTAAACTCTGAAGTGGAACACATCCTATCCATCTCTCCTTTCGCAGAATTTTCCATCTTAGGAGATTTCAATGTTCATCACCGCCAACGGCTCTCCTCTCATTCCAGTGACCAACCTGGTGAACAAGCTTACATCTTTTGTATCCTAAATGACCTAGAGTAGCTAGTCCATCAACCCACCCCTGTTCCGGATTGCTTCAGAGATCAACTCAATTTTTTTTACTTGTTTCTAACTTCTAGCCCTTCCGCTTATATTGTAGATCTTTTCTCTCCTTTGGGCTCTTCTGACCATAAAAATATCTCTGTCTCCTGTTCTATCTCTAAAGTAGGGCTACCCGATTCTTCCAGCCGGCAGCGCTTGTGGCATTTTGGCACTGCTGACAGGGAGGCTCTTCAGCATGAGTTCCTTGATTTCCCATGGAATTATTTTTGCTTCCATGGCCAGGGACCCTCAGGGAGTGCTGAATGCATTACCGAGGTAATCTTCTCGGTCATGGGGGCATACATTCCATTTTCTTTCTCTCAGACTAAAATGCAAAACAATCTTGGTTTACTCACGCTTGTTCTACTGCTGTCCGCAATAAGGAGGACACTTTCAAACGGTACCATTGTCTTCAAGCTCAAGAATCTCATTCTTCCTATGTTTCTTCCCAGAATCAAGCCAAATCTGTTCTTAATGCAAATGAGAAGGTCTTAGCTTATGAACAGAGAGTATTATAGGTTGAACACAAGTCATTCACTCCATTGGTGTTCACGTCATCAGATGGGATAGGCGCCAGGGCAGAACGCTTCTACTCCAGACTGCAAAATCTACTTTCAGAGAAGAAGCAACAACCCAGGAGCTCCATCATGGCGTGGATGAGATCTCGACAGTCTTTCTCTCTGTTCTGGTCTGCACTTCTTTTCCTGAGGGGAGCCCAAACGTCTTCCCCTAGATCCATCTCTGTGGCAGACATGGACTTTGAGGTTGCGGTGGAGCAGTTAATGTAAGCTCGCCGCAGAGACATACTGTACGGCTACTTGTTGACCCTTAGAAAATTAAGACGCATTTTGAAAGGTTATGCTGGCTATCACTGGACGATTCTATACAGTTTAGAAAGGATCTGTGGGAATTTTAAGGGTAAAGACAATTTCAATTAACCTTCTGACTTAGTTATACCCTTCCTAATCTGAATAAAATATGCTAATAGTAGCCAGAAAATATAAAATAAATGCGTAATCGGATCTGGATAGGGTTACGATAGTATTAAGGTAAAATGCAATACATTTATATTGTTAAATAAAGTTAAAAACAAAAACAAAAGAAGTAGAAGGAAACTTGCTTACATTACTGAAATGTTTGTGGGCATACAGTAATGCATGTTGTGGTTGTTCTTCTGAAAATCTATTATCTCTCACTTATGAATGGAAAAGGGGTGGGGCCTTATATTATTGTTACACATTAGTAGTAATAGTAGCAGTAGTAGTTGTAGTAGTAGTAGTAGTAGTAGTAGTAGTAGTAGTAGTAGTAGTATCATTACTAATATTGGTATTAATATTGTTGTTGTTGTTGTTGATATTGTTGTTGTTGTTGCCAAGCTTACATTTGAAACCCCATATTTTGCTACATAATCTCTGTAATAACCGAGTAATCAAGCGGGAGACATGACAATTTACCGCCATCTCTAAATATAGACCACCGTATATATGTGACAGTCTGCATTTTTTGAAGTAGTGTAATCTCAGTGTCATTGTGGTTATACATGGGTGTGAGTGGGGAAAGTAGTGTAATCTCAGTGTCATTGTGGTTATACATGGGTGTGAGTGGGGAAAGTAGTGTAATCTCAGTGTCATTGTGGTTATACATGGGTGTGAGTGGGGAAAGTAGTGTAATCTCAGTGTCATTGTGGTTATACATGGGTGTGAGTGGGGAAAGTAGTGTAATCTCAGTGTCATTGTGGTTATACATGGGTGTGAGTGGGGAAAGTAGTGTAATCTCAGTGTCATTGTGGTTATACATGGGTGTGAGTGGGGAAAGTAGTGTAATCTCAGTGTCATTGTGGTTATACATGGGTGTGAGTGGGGAAAGTAGTGTAATCTCAGTGTCATTGTGGTTATACATGGGTGTGAGTGGGGAAAGTAGTGTAATCTCAGTGTCATTGTGGTTATACATGGGTGTGAGTGGGGAAAGTAGTGTAATCTCAGTGTCATTGTGGTTATACATGGGTGTGAGTGGGGAAAGTAGTGTAATCTCAGTGTCATTGTGGTTATACATGGGTGTGAGTGGGGAAAGTAGTGTAATCTCAGTGTCATTGTGGTTATACATGGGTGTGAGTGGGGAAAGTAGTGTAATCTCAGTGTCATTGTAGTTATACATAGGTGTGAGTGGGGAAAGTAGTGTAATCTCAGTGTCATTGTGGTTATACATGGGTGTGAGTGGGGAAAGTAGTGTAATCTCAGTGTCATTGTGGTTATACATGTGTGTGAGTGGGGAAAGTAGTGTAATCTCAGTGTCATTGTGGTTATACATGGGTGTGAGTGGGGAAAGTGCACAGTTTATATATTTATTTATTTATGTATTTATTTATTTATTTATTTATTTATGTCACAAACTAAATAATAACAATAATAAAATAGAGGAAAATAAAATATATAATAGGAAAAGTGGGGATTGGGCCTGAGCATATAGAATATAGAATATAATTTATTTATGTTTTAATGCGGACTTCCATACCCCTGTGTGGAATGGCATTAATTCATGTCTCGGAAAAAATTACCGAATCTACCACAAATGTTCCCATGCAATCTTTTATTAGTTTAGGTAGTTTTTATCATTATACTGTACAGTAGTTGAAATTAGTTACAATCCCCCGTTATCCAACAATCTTAAAACATTCAAATGTACTTAATTTTCAGAGTAAAAAAAAAAGAAAATCACTATTTGTTTTGCCTTGCGATACAGGATGGGTTGAGGCCCCCCCCCCCCCCCTCCCATGACTTACTGAAATCAGCATCTATTTTGCCAGTAAAGGGGTTTAATAAGAGTTTTGCCGCCGTCAATTGGGAGATTCTTTTATTTTTACAGTGCTTTATATTGTGAACATAAGAAGATATACATACATAATAAGATATTGTGAACATAAAGGGCCTTTCTGGTGGTTGAAACAACTTTTAATATGATTTTTTTTACGAAATTCTGATTATATGATAAGCTTCAAATGTTAAGACAACATTAGTGGTAGTTTCGGTAACAAGTACCCGTGTCTCTGTGTGAGAGAGAGTGCGTATTTGTGTGTATTCATGTATGTTGATACTAGCATGACATTTTCTACCAAGGGTGTGGCTCTCTCCGCTCTCGATACTGGCGGTAATAATATATACACACATATTCTGGAGGCTGACACATTATAGCGGAAGTATAATATTAGCAGCCTCATTTGCGCTTGGGGATTAAGGGGAGATATTTAGTTTGGTCCCTAGATATCCTTCAAGCTTAAGATTACACCCCCTTGAGCCCCTTTCAAGATATATTTGTACATTTTTCGGTAGAAAAATGTCCCGGCTGATAGCCGGTTCCTCTTAAATTACAGGCTCGCTATCGCTCGCCAGGATAAAATCGACACCTAAATGGCACGAAAGGTCTTAAAATTGACAGAAATGGGTTGAAAGTTAAAATCGTAAAAATAATGGGGCAAACGTCTTAAAATTAGAAAAACAATGGGGATAAACATGAGGGAGAAAGGAGTCAAGAAAAAAATCCCTCAAGTGGAAATCTCCCCTTAAGGACATGGGAAATTCTACTACTGAGTATGTATATATATTTTTGGTACTGTTTACTGAAGCGGATTTACTTTCCATGTCTATATTGATTGTTTATCTCCGCCAAACACAACTTACAGAGGTTGTGTGATCGTTGCTGTAAGTCTGTTGTTAATTCCTTGTTTGTATGTCACAGGATTCACAGGATTCTCAAAAATATCTTTAATTCCAAGATCGGTGCTGAGCCGTGACGAGATTTATTTTTTAGTACAGTTACGTCAGAGAGAGAGAGAGAGAGAGAGAGAGAGAGAGAGAGAGAGAGAGAGAGAGAGAGAGAGAGAGAGAGTTACACAGAGTTACACAGATACTCAGACCACACAGACCTTGCGGTCCCAACTAGGTGGTCCGGCCTTAGTACTACTAGACAGGGACAGTTTTTAGTGGAAGAATAAAGAGTAGAGAGAGAGAGAGAGAGAGAGAGAGAGAGAGAGAGAGAGAGAGATCCAGTGTGTGTGTGTGTGTGGGGGGGGGGAAGTCAAGGTCTCCGAGGGGTGGTGACTTTAGCGGCCACAATAACGATCTACTCCAACGCTTTGCATTGTTCTTTACATTTTATATTTATATTTTTGTTTGTGCATTCTGTCGAGTATCAGGAAGCAGACTGTTATGCAGTAGAGGTCCAGTGCAGGCCACAAACACGCTCGCAAAACCAAAACTATTTCATGATTGGCAATATTTTGGTTTGGCTACGTAATTCATACGCAGATGACTCTACCATTCACTACACAATTAGTTTTCCAGAACGCCCCAGCCAACAATCCCTCAACGACAAACGTAATGAGGCCATAGAACACTTATCTTCTGATCTAACTACAATTTCCAATTGGGACAGAGAAAACCTTGTTGCCTTTAATGCTTCCAAAACCCAATTTATCCATCTATCTACCCGTCCGAAACTCCCAGAGGACTATCCCTTATGCTTCAACAATACAAAAATAAATCCTTCATCTTCTCTTCTTTTTTCTTCTACTCTCACTTGGAAGGACCACACCGCACTTCTAGAAAAAAGTAGAAAGGAAGGTCTTTTGTATCATTAATTTCCGCCCACTCACCAACTCTCTGCAAACTTTCTCTCTTATCGCCGCAATGTTGCATCTCTCTCGCTATTCTATCGCTACTACAATAATCAGTGTCTTCAGAGCTCTTTTTTCTGTCTCTCTTCTCAATCTATGAATACTACTACTAATACTAGTAATACTATTGGTACAAATAATCTATTCATTTAGCTCAAACTTATGAAAGTATGGAGCATAACACACTACGATTACGACGGTTAAGAATACATATAATACTAATTTACATTATCACTCATTTTAAGTTATAACATGACCTCCAGCAATTAACAGGCTTCGAACTATCTCACTCAACCCTTTTTACTACCACAGATCCTTCTTAAGGGGAGGTTTTTAGCGTGTTTCTTAGACTTCCATCAAGCTTGAAATTACACCCCCTTGACCCCCTTTCAAGATAAATTTGTACATTTTTCGGTAGAAAAATGTCCCGGCCGAAGGCCGATTCCTCTTAAATTACAGGCTCGCTATCGCTCGCCAGGAAAAAATCGACACCTAAATGGCACAAAAGGTCTTAAAAGTTACATAAATGGGGCGAAAGTTCTCTAAAACGCCAAACTAATGGGGCGAACGTCTTAAAACCTCAAAAGCAATGGGGTTAAACATGAGGGAGAAAGGGGTAAAGAAAATAATCCCTCAAGTGGAAATCTCCCCTTAAACTTCACAATGCCGTCTAAATATAGCTTGAACACAATTAAAAAGACGTCGCCGGTACTGAAGGGGTTAAGGGGAGGCAGTTGGTTTTTCGAGTGCTCCTCCTCCCTCGTGTTTAGCCCTATTAGTTATGAGATTTCAAGACATTCGCCCCATTAGTTTGGCGATATGCAGACCTTTTGCCCCATTTCTTTGTCAATATTAAGACCTTTCGTGCCATTTAGGTGTCGATTTTTTTCCTGGCGAGCGATAGCGAGCCTGTATTTGAAAAGGAATCGGCCTTCGGCCGGGACATTTTTCTACCGAAAAATGTACAAATTGATATCGAAGGGGGGTCTTGTATTTGTTTTTAAAAGTTTGATAGAGGTTTAGAAAGCAAACTAAACCCCTTCCTTAAACCTTTGAGCCGAACCAGTAAATTATTCTGCACAATACCGTCTGGGCTCCCTCGACTGTCCAAATCCCGGGGCCGGATTCACAAAACCATTCATAATCATGCGACAGTAAGGTCTGTATGCAAGTTCAAGAATAAAGGTATAATACATGGTATGTAGGATGCTTATTAACCCTTTCAGTAAACCCCCGCTATACCGACGACGTCATTTTGATTTTATCCTAACTATATTTAAACGATTTTGTGCAGTTAAAGAAGGATCTGTGGTAGTAAAAATGGTTAAGGGGAGGTTTTTAGTTTGGTCTCTAGATATCCATCAAGCTTAAGATTTCACCCCCTTGAGCCCCTTTCAAGCTAAATTTGTACATTTTTCAGTAGAAAAATGTCCCGGCTGAAAGCCGGTTCCTCTTAAATAACAGGCTCGCTATCGCTCGCCAGGATAAAATCGACACCTAAATGGCACGAAAGGTCTTAAAATTGACAGAAATGGGTCGAAAGTTCTTAAAATCGTCAAAATAATGGGGCGAACGTCTTAAAATTAGAAAAGCAATGGGGCTAACCATGAGGGAGAAAGGAGTCAAGAAAAAACTCCCTCAAGTGAATATCTCCCCTTAAGTAAGACAGTTAGAAGCCTGTTAATTGCTGGAGGCCCTTTTTAAACTGAATATAATCGTCTAATAGTAGCTAGACTATAATCGAAAATGCGTCACAGCTACAGTAAGGGTTAACTGTTACTATTAGACAATCGTATACAGTTTGGTAAGGTTCCGTGAGAGTTAAAGAGATAATAGGGATATATTTGCAAACTATTATCGCCATAGATCCTTCTTAAGCTATTAAGTTCGTCTAATAATAGAAACAATAACATTAAGATTAGCGTGATAATTACTGGAAGAGTTCATTGTAATGGGCATGTGGAAAGTGTTGAAAGTAACTCGGGTACAATCGCGCTAATAAGTCATGTCTCGGCACCAAGTATGTTTTTATAAATAATTGTTATCAGCAATATCTAAGCTTCATTTCATCATATCGAGTGAAATATATAAACATGTTCCTACACTTACCCACCCTATTCAACATCTGACGGACATTAATACAGCACAGAGCAAGCCAAACGTAATGACAGCTGGGACATGACTTATTAGCGCGACCGTACATGTATATATTTTATTGACGTCGATACACAGTCTTTTATGATTTTGAAATTAACTAAACTTGGACATTTATTGTTATCTATTGTAACAGTGTACATGTACAGTATAATGGCTTAAGGCGAGGTATTTAATTTCTTCCCTAGAACTCCATCAAGCTTAAAATTACACCCCCTAGACACCCTTTCAAGATAAATTTGTACATTTTTCGGTAGAAAAATTTCCCGGCCGAAGGCCGGTTCCTCTCAAATTACAGGCTCGCTATCGCTCGCCAGGAAAAAATTGACACCTATATGGCACGAAAGTTCTTAAAATTTACAGAAATGGGGCGAAAGTTCTTAAAATCGCCAAACTAAAGGGGGCGAGTGTCTTAAAATCTAAAAAGCAATGGGGCTAAACATGAGAGAGAAAGGGTTCCAGAAAAAAATCCCTCAAGTGGAAATCCCCCCTTAATATAGAGAGTTGAGAATGTGCATACTTTTAATCTTTCAATAAAGGGTACGAATCGCAGATTAAGTTAGCGTAGATGATTTTAGGATCCTGGCCTATTGTACAGACACAACCATACCCACGCAGATTCTCTCTCTCTCTCTCTCTCTCTCATTCACGCAGACTTTTACGTTTCACACAACATACAGTATACTAGCGTAGACTCTCTTACAAGCAGACTCTCTCTCTCTCTCTCTATCTATCTATTTATCTCTCTCTCTCTCTCTCCCTCTCCCTCTCTCTCACGCAGACTTTTACGTCTCTCTTTCACACAACATACAGTATACTAGCGTAGACTCTCTTACAAGCAGACTCTCTCTCTCTCTCTCTCTCACGCAGACTTTTACGTCTCTCTTTCACACAACATACAGTATACTAGCGTAGACTCTCTTACACGCAGACTCTCTCTCTCTCTCTCTTTCACACAAACATACAATCATAGGTGAACGCAGACGACCTAAATAAGTTACCCCATGACCATTGTGTTACAGCAGAGCACACATTAGCGTTGGGCAACCTTTATTATCTAACAGAATAGAAAAAAAAAAAACCCGCATTCCTCTCGGCTCTCACTTCCACTGAAATGAATTGTTAAAATTGATTGTAATAAAATTGTTCCTTGAGGCATTCTTTACGCTTAGTTCACATGTTTTGTTCTAATGAAAAGATGACTTAGCCAAAACACCTTCCTCGTCAACAACTGGTCATGCAGCAGTAATGTTGGTATATAATATTTCACTCAGATTATGCGAAATGTCTCCTTTTTGGGGGGGAAAATCGACATTGTATAATTTACCGTTAAGGACTCCTTTTCACTTCACTTTTAGCCCTATTAGTAATGCTATTGAAGTAATTCAGACCATTAGTTTGGTGATTTTAAGAGCTGTTGCCCCATTTTTCTGTCAATTTTAATTCCTTTCGAGCCATTTAGGTGTCGAGAGCAAAAGCGAGTCTGCAATTTAGGAAGAAGCGGCCTTAAGGGGGGTGACCTGTTTTTGTTCTGTCCTTTTCTATCTTTCTCTGGCTTGTATCCATTTGGCCCCATTCAGCCTACTGTTTTAAGACGTTTATCCCCATCCAGGTGTCAATTTTTTACTGGTGAGCGATAGCGAGCCAGCATATTTTTTATTTTTGTTTGACAGCAGGCTAAATTTGTAAATTTTTTGATAAAAACAATTCTCCGGCGAAGCCGGATTTCTTCATATAATGCTGGCTCGCTATCGCTCGCCAGGAAGAAATCGACACCTAGATGTGGGGATAAACGTCTTAAAATAGTTGGCTGAATGGGGCCGAATGGATACAAGCCAGAGAAAGAGAGAAAAGGACAGAAATAACAAAAAGCAGGTCACCACCCTTAAGGGGAGATTTCCACTTTAGGGAGTTTTTTCTTGACTCCTTTCTCCCTCATGTTTAGCCCCATTGCTTTTGAGATTTTAAGACCTTCGCCCTAGTAGTTTGGATATTTTAAGACATTTTGCCCCATTTCTGTCAATTTTAAGACCTTTCGTGCCGTTAAGGTGTCGATTTTTTCCTGGCGAGCGATAGCGAGCCTGTAATTTAAGAGCAACCAGCCTCCGGCCGGGAAATTTTTCTACCGAAAAATGTACAAATTTATCTTGAAAGGGGGTCTAGGGGATGTAATTTTAAGTTTGATGAAAAAGTAGGGAACAAACTAAATACCTCCCCTTAAGCCGGAAAATAATAAGGCACACATTTATTGCGAAGTAGGATCTTGGGGGTATTATTTTAAGCTTGATGGAGGTCTAGCGAGAAAAAGAAAAAGAAAAAGAAAAGAAAGAAAACAAAATCTCCCCTTAACCCCTTCACCACCATTACGTAATTTTCATCATATTTTGGTTACTACTAGACAATTTTCTACGACTCATATGAGTAAATACGATCTCAATAAACCCTTTTGATAACATAGGTACTTCTTTAACTGCGTAAACTCATCTCATTTTAGCCATAATCAAACGTAAAAAGGCGTCATGGTGCTGAAGGGGTTAACATATATACACAGCACCCATCCCATAAACAAATCTGATAACTCGTAGCGGATACCAGGCCCCGATACAAATTCTTCATTATAATTACTGGTGAGGCTGGTGTCCCACGAGCTGTTTTATTGGCCACTTTTATCGGAGTCTGGTAGTTGATACATTTGTAAATAAGTATATATTGTCAGATATTTGTGTACTTTATTCATGTACTTGTTATGATTCACGATTAGGAGTTACACGACACAGAATAACATCATATTGAAGTTGAAATTTATCGAAAAATATACATTACCTTAAAACCCACGAAATCCGGGGGGGCCTCATATGATCCCGATCGATCGCTGTGTCCAGGGCCATTTTTGGACTCTGATACTGTGACTCTGATACACTATATCATATCTAGCCAAGGTGCTTGATACATCTTAAGGGGCTAGTGGCTGTTTTTTGGTATATTAATTCATTTATTCCGTTATTTCTTAGTTTCCTCGCTAGACCTCCATCAAGCATAAAATTACACCCCCTTTTAATGTAAATTTGTATATTTTTCGGTAGAAAAATGTCCTCTTAAAATTTCAGGCTCACTATCGCTCGTCAGGAAAAAATTGATACCTAAATGGCATGAAAGGTCTTAAAATTGACAACGAAATGGGGCGAAAGGAGTCAAAATCGCCAAACTAATGGGCCGCACGTCTTATAATCTCAAAACAAATGTGGCTTAACACGAGGGAGAAAGGGGACCAGAAAAACGACCCATCTCCCCTTAATTACACCTTTCTCACGTATTGCACCCGGACACATCTTTGTTTCAATTACAATTAATACATAAATCATTACTAACATATGCTTTATCATTTTATAATTACTTTTTTATTCCTTCTGTTCATGTCCTCATCTACCAGCTTGTCGCTATATCATTATTTATTTCACATGCCTCATTGGCAATTTTTGTCACACACAAAGGCTCTTTTCATTAGCTGCCAATTTAATTATTAGAGAGGGAAAATATTTGTTAGTTGCATTGTTTCATATAATTATATCATAACGGGTGATAATAACAACAACTTTTACGTTATTAATCAATACACAGTTTTACCTAGCTGTTGTGCACGCAGAGTATGATATATTTAACCACAAGGAAATACTTCGAATATCGTGAATATCGAAGAAAACTCCTCAAAACCACGATAGTGAGGGATTACCAGTGGACTTGGGATGACGCACGCATTCTAATATTATGCCAAAGTTAGTTTTTTTAATTTGGGTACTACAAAAAAGTACTGAACAAGTGTTGTAAAAATCCCCTCTCTGATTCTCGATATACTTATGAGAACACATGAGAGTAGAGTAGCCAATTTGTACGCGGTGGTCCAAAGAGTTTGCGATATAGAATAACGAACGAGTAGATCTAGAGTACTAAATATAGTGCCAACATAAACCTTAAGTATTGCTCATCTTGACACGAACTTTATTAATATATCTTGAATAACTTCTTTACGGATTGTTATTTATTTATTATTATTATGTTTTTACATTTTGCTTCGTAATTGTAACACCACGTATGAATTAACTAATCTACTTTACACCTACAGAAAGACACGCACACACAGGAGTGATAACACTCTGCGTCCCCTGGCGGAGTGCGGGGTAATTAACCTTTGGACTCCGACAGATCCTTCCCTAGCTGATGTTAATGGTTTTATGAAAGCCAGAAGAATAAATACATTATTGTCACCGGCTAACCTCTTCTGTACCAGCGACGTCTTTTTTAATTTTAATCTAGCAATACTTAGAGGATTTTGTGTAGTTTGAGAATGATCTGTAGTAGTAAAAAGGGTTAAGTGGGATAGTTCAAAGCCTGTTAATTGCTGAAGGCCCTTTTGAAACTAAATACAATTGTTTAATCGTAGCCAGAACAAAGTTAAAAGGACGTCACCGGTACAGATGGGGTTAATAAGAGGCAATACACATGCGTAGAGTTGGACTTCCTCCCGCCCTTCTAACTTGCAGGGTCATGTAGGGACCTTGGATGGGGGTTGATGTAAACGGGGGCGGGGTGTGGCTCCTGAAGCTACAGGTATATAGACTAGCAGAATGCCAGACAGTAGTCAGTCCAACACCAGGAGCTCTATCACAACAACAACTATCATGAACTCTTCCGTAAGTTATCTAAACACGGCTTTATAGATCTGCTGGGTGAGAGAATATATCCTAAGCCTATTGGTATCCTCTTTGGGAGTGAAAGATATACAGTAACTTTTGTACGTGTATCAATGAACACTAGTGTCACAATTCGAATGATCTCGAGAGCCTACAGTAAATATTATTTAGTTAAATAATATTGTGCATTATAATACTGATCTATTTCTATTATATTTCTATCGCTTTTGGGAGTGAAGGAAAACAACTAATTAATTAATGGCCGATGGCTAGCATCCAATATAGGGTGTTCAAGAGGGTATAATTGTCTGAATCAATCTAATCTTATGCATAATAATCGAGTTTTAATAATCTTGTGCATACTAATCCTGTGCAATTATCCACATTCTGTGGATAATGGTTTGATATAAGAATGCATGTTGGCTGGAATGTGAATCAGGTCAGCTGACCAGTTACACTATCCAGCATCACAACACGGTGGTTTACAATATGGCTGAGGGCATCTAAAAGGATTTATGGCCATGTATTTGGGGGCGGTGTAATGCCCCACCACCTTTGGGTGATCAAAACTCACTTATGCATTCATGTATGATGTCACGCAGGCATGTATGTAAGATTTTGAAAGTAGAATATACATTTTCTTGTGGGAATGGAGCAGATTCTCTGCTAACGTATGTTCCTCTCCTGTTAATCTCGAAGGTAGACTCTTGTGGAAACTGACCATACGGGGATTACATTTATGGCTAGGATTGTACTAAGATTAACAAATACCTAATAATTTGCTTTAATCAATCGTGTATCTATCTACTGTATCTATCTATTGTCAGACGCCTCGATCCCCGAAGGTGTGGCCACGAAAGAATAACTTACATATTCCGAGCCAATTTGTTAGATTATCTGGCACATTATACAAGGCAGGGAATAATTAAGCTCAAATGAAACTGAATACTTTTATTAACAATAACACTAGATAATAATAATTACAATATTAGGTTAGCAACTAAATGGCAAACCAAAATCACTAACAACCGTCACCCTGGATAGTGTAAACACTCTCTGAGGAGGTGTTCAAAATGAGGACCATTTTGTCAAACTTTTGTTGTTGTTGCAAGGGGCTGCATTAAAGATCGCCCATACGTGGACAATCCCTGGGCCTGGATGACCTTAAGGCGGCCATCATTCGTGAGTCAAGCAACCTAACAGCACAGGAGCGTAATATCGCCATCGTCAACCTGCGTGACATGCACCTGCTGCAAATATTCCAGCGACATAGTGCATATTTCGTAACACCTTCTCTAAGAGTTGTTATAATAACTAGGGTGACGGTTGTTGGTGATATTGGCTTGTCATCAAGTTCTTAATGACACCTTGTACTTATTATTATCCAGAGTTATTGTTAATACACTAATAAAGTTTCATTTGGGTTCATGCATGATCCTCCTCTCTTGGTATTATACAGTATAGTAATTGTATGGATGGATGCTATATAATGTTCATATGTCTCTTGTTACAGGATAAATGTAATAGTGGCCTACAGTATGGTGATTATTATAGCGATATGCTAGGACACCTTCTGTACCGACGACGTCTTTTGTGTTATTCTAGTTATATTTAGACGATTTTGTGCAGCTTAAGAAGGATCTGTGGTAGTAAGAAGGATTAATTTAGATAGCATGTAGCCTTTAATTGCTACACGTCCGTCCGAAGCTGAATAAAATCGTCTAATAATTGTCAGAGTAGAATGAAAAGAAAGTCACCGGTATAGAAGGGGTTAATGCAGTGATGAGTTTACGATTACTGACGTTAAAGTGTATTTTAATAAACATATGTTTATCCTGCAGGTGCTGCTGCTGTGCCTGCTGGTGGGAGTTGCCGTGGCCCTCCCTAGCGGCTATGGTGGATATGGTGGAGGTGGAGGTGGAGGTGGAGGTGGTGGTGGAGGGCATGGTGGCGGTGGTTATGACTACAGTGTGAGTATTGTTTATTGTTGTTGGTGAAGATGATGGTGGGGGTGGTGGTGTTGGGGTGGTAGTGTTGGTGGGGTGATGGTGGGGGTGTTGAAGGGAGTGATGGTGGTGTGGTGGTGTTGGTGGGGCTAGTGGTGTTGATGGTGTTGGTGGGGGTGGTGGTGTTGGTAGGAGTGATGGCGGTGTTGGTGGTGATGTTGGTACAGTGATGGTGGTGGTGCTGGTGGGGTGATGGGGATGATGGTGTTGGTAGGGGTTGGTGTTGGTGATGGTGGGGGTGGTGGTGTCGGTGTTGGTGTTGGTGGTGGTGTTGGTGTTGGTGGGGGTGGTGTTGGTGTTGGTAGGGTGATGGTGCTCTATTGGTGGGGGTGATAGTGAGGATGGTGGTGGTGGTGTTGGTGGGGGTAATGGTGTTAGTGTTGGTGGGGATCATGCATACACTAGTGGATAAAATGGTGGTGCTTATGAATACGTTGAGAGTAACACATATTTTCGTTGTTGGAGGAATGGGTCGTGGATATGGATATGATGATGGTGGTGGTGGGGATATTGTAGTGGCGGTGGTGGTGGTGAAGGAGATGGTGGAGAATACGGTGGTGGTGGTGGAAGATATGATGGAGAATACGGTTGCGGTGGTGGTGGTGGTGGAGATAGTGGAGGTCATAGGGGTAGTGGAGGGAATGATGGGGAATGTAGTGGAGAGATTTAGGACTTCAGTGTGACTCTTCGAAGTGACCTAGTTTTGACTGAATCCTTGAGACGCATGATTTTGAAAGTTGTCATGTTCAAGTTCGGTGCTGAACAAACTTTAAATATAGCTACAGATATGCACACTCCTGAAAACATTGATTTGACTAAACCTGTGTTCACTCTAAGACACCAATCCTGGCCCAATAAGAACCAGTGGAAAGCATAAATGATCCAATGAAATGTAAATATTACGTAAACAAATATATTAGGAGATTTGATTAGGTTCGGGATAACTTGGAAAACTTAAGATCAACATTTGTATCCTAGAGTGTATACAGCGTACAAGTTGTACAACTTCGACTACGTTATGTGTGTCAACAATATCAACTTTGTTCTCTCATCTCTTTGATATTTTATCTATTATTCATAATCCATTTCACATATATTTGATTTTATATACATACTGTATATCTTGCTTTCATTCTGTTTTTCACTCTTGCGTTTTAACGGCTACATACATCTCCCTTGCATAATATGAATATACTAAAAGATCGGATAATGTACACAAACTTGACCTTTTCCGTTGACATATCACAACCCTTTTCTATCCCCCAGGTTCCCACACCGTACAACTTCGACTACGGTGTCTCTGCCGGCTACACCAACTTCGGCCACGGTGAATCCAGTGACGGGTACGGGACCGTGAAGGGCAGCTACTACGTGCACCTCCCCGACGGCCGCGTGCAGAAGGTGTCCTACTGGGCTGACGCTAGCGGCTACCACCCCACCGTTACCTACGAGGGCACTGCTCAGTACCCTAGCGGTAGTTACGGAAGCGGGGGGTACGGTAGCGGAGGATACCACTGAGGAGGAACTGTTTCATATACTAGAGCCCAACCAGCACCTACGCTCTTCTCTAAACTAGTACTTTGATAACTTTGCTCTAATGCACATCAAATCTACTCAAATTCAATACCTACACAACTTCTGTACAATCTACAAACGATGAGGATTACCCCTAAGAATACTCCCATGCAGTATTTATGTCCGACTTAATGAGGAGAACCCCTAAGAATACTCCCTATTCTATCTATCTATCTATATGCTCAGGCCCCATCCCCATTTTGGGGGTAGCCGACTCAAGACAGAGCAAGAACAGGAAACACAAAAACAACATAAAACAAAAAATAAACACAGATAAAAAACAAAAACTCACACACATCCAGGTCACCCAGGAGAAGATCCAGAGACCAGGGTTACCAAGGTCGCTCCAGCACTCCCCCGGCCCCTGACCACCCGGAGAGGTTCCGATCTCGGCAGGCAGACATGCAGCGGAGCCAAAGCCACAAGCCCTCCCACCACACTTCCAGGCACACCCTTCATATTAATCGTCTCCCCGGGCCAGGCGCCTGATGGACTATTATCTAGTCCAACTTGCGCCCGACTCCTTACTCCAAATGACCACGTGTTCACTCAACTATTCACAAGCATTCTCCATTCACTCCTGTCCACCACCACTTACCCTGCCTGATCTGTAGTCATTCAGATGACCCCTACTAACTTCCTAATCCTGCCACGGACATTAGTTCCAGGGCAGTAATTCCCTTTCCAATGTTCCCTTACCCACTCTAAACCACTGTTTGGACACTTGATCCTCAGTGTTTTGGAGGACAAGCAACCTAGAAGGGTCACTGGATCTGTTGTTGCTTGATTTCCTTCCTTTGTACTCCTTTGTACTATTCCTCTATCATCCAAAGCCTTTCTTACACAGTCTCTCCATCTCAATTGGGGTCTTCCTGCCCTTCTATCTCCCCTTGTACCTAACTCACATATTCTCTTTGTAAGCCTTTCATCTCCCATTCGTTCAACATGACCATACCCGCTCAGCACCCTTCTGTCCACTCTGGCTGACAAATGTTTCTGCTGCCCCACTCTCCTACGTATCTCTTCATTCCTCAATCTGTCTCTACGAGTAACTCCACACATACTCCTCAAGCAGCTCATCTCCATCACATCCAGCCCTCTTTTCTCCTTTTTCTTCAGAGCCCATGTCTCAGCCCCATACATCACTGTTGGCACAACAATTCCTTGATACAGTGCACTTTTTTACTTTCACTCCGAGATTTCTCATCTTCCACATACTTCCCATTGCTCCGAAAACCTTCCTTCCTTCACACACTCTCTGTTTTACCTCCAATCCAATTATATCAGTATTATATGTCCGACTTATTTAAAATCTTTACTCTAAATCAGTACCCAGACAGCTATGCCCTTGCTTTGTATAGCATTGAAGACGAAGTGCTTACTATGACATTTGTATATACTAATAGAAAAACGTGAACCGACAGAAAGGTATCACTGAAGAGGATATCCATTAGCTCTAGCATACTATCTCATTATCTTAATAATTACTTTCCCTTACATTCCTTACATGCTTAATGGTAGTATATCAAACCATTATGAACCAGTGCCTTGATCTGATATACAGTATAATACTCCACCAAACAGTGTAAATTAGTACCCCCTACAAATGATCTATCAATACGCTTGTGTAATATTATTATATATTTTCCACTACGGCATAATGACATCTATCAATCGTAGTAGTGTTGTGTGCAAAATCACCCTTTCTGTAGCTGATATTATCTAAGATACCACATCAAGAGTATACGAATTTTCTGTATTGTACATAAATATGTATTTTTTCTTTTGTATCCAATTACATATATATTCTATTTTTGTAATGCATAATTTATGTGAAGAAATATATGTGCACAAGCATTAAAAGGCAATTATTTTATTTACTACCGATCAAAGACATAGCATATCATCAGTAAAAGGTTGACCCATCTCATTTATTGTAAACAAAAATTCTATGTTAGTGAGGGAGAGAAAAGGCAGAACTGCCTGTAGCAAGTGCCTCCCCCACGGTTGAAAGAGTGACAGGGCCATCATCAAGGGACGTTCGAGCCAAAATGCCTGGACACGCGGAGTTTGAAGCAATTAAAGTCATAGGAAGAGGGAAAAACTGATTCTGGGAGAGAGTTCCAGAGCTCAGCTGTTGAACAGAAGAAGGATTGGGAGTATCATTTCACTCTTGAGTTGGAGAGTTGCACATAGTAGGGGTGGGATTGTGTTGCAAGACAAGTACAATGTACCCTACGTAGAGGGGATGGTATACACTGGGAGAGCTCTGATCATTGTAGTAGCGATAGACAAGCGAGAGAGATGCAACATTGCGGCGAAGAGAGAGAGGGTGCAGAGAGTTGGTGAGTGGACAGGAGTTAATGATACGAAAGAAATTCCTTTCTACTTTGTCTAGAAGTGCGGTGTGTGAGGATCCTCCCCACACATGTGAGTAATACTCAATGCAAGGCCGCACATATGACGCAGAGGTTGCCAGATTAGCAATAAGAAATAGAGTTCTCTCACTCTTATAATTACCTCTCCAAAATTAGTTTTCTGCCCACAGCTAACTCAAAGACAACTGCAGAGGTTGAAGTAACTAAACTAAAGATTTCTAAATACCCCTGATGGTAACAAAGGCTTAAAAGTATCCGTAATAGGCTCAAAATCGCTTCATAAATCTCCCCTTAACCCCTTCACCACCATTACGTAATTTTCATCATATTTTGGTTACTACTAGACAATTTTCTACGACTCAGATGAGTAAATACGATCTCAATAAACCCTTTTGATAACATAGGTGCTTCTTTAACTGCGTAAACTCATCTCATTTTAGCCATAATCAAACGTAAAAAGGCGTCATGGTGCTGAAGGGGTTAACATATATAAACAGCACCCATCCCACCAAATGATCTGATAACTCGTAGCGGATACCAGGCCCCGATACAAATTCTTCATTATAATTACTGGTGAGGCTGGTGTCCCACGAGCTGTTTTATTGGCCACTTTTATCGGAGTCTGGTAGTTGGTACATTTGGCCAAATAAGTCGTGTCGCCGGTGTCATTACGTTTTGCTCGCTGTATGCTATATTAATGTCTGTCAGATGTATGTATTAATGTCTGTCAGATGTATGCTATATTAATGTCTGTCAGATGTATGTATTAATGTCTGTCAGATGTATGCTATATTAATGTCTGTCAGATGTTAAATAGAATGTGTGAAGAAAGGAACATGTTTGAATATCTCACTCAAAACGATTAAGTTTACCTTAGATAGTGCTGATACCTATTACTTATCACTTATTTGGCCGATTGTACAATTGTAAATAAGTATATATTGTCAGATATTTGTGTACTTTATTCGTGTACTTACTATAATTAAAGATTATGAGTTACACGACATAAAACAACGTCATATTGAAGTTGAAATTTATCGAAACATATACATTAGCTTAAAACCCACGAAATCCGGGGGCCTCATATGATCCCGATCGCTGTGTCCGGGGCCCTTTCTTGACTCTGATACTGTGACTCTGATGCACTATATCATATCTAGCCAAGGTGCTTGATACATCTTAAGGGGCTAGTGGCTGTTTTTTGGTCTATTAATTAATTTATTCCGTTATTTCTTAGTTTCCTCGCTAGACCTCCATCAAGCATAAAATTACACCCCCTTTTAATGTAAATTTGTATATTTTTCGGTAGAAAAATGTCCTCTTAAAATTTCAGGCTCACTATCGTTCGCCAGGAAAAAAATGATACCTAAATGGCATGAATGGTCTTAAAATTGACAACGAAATGGGGCGAAAGGTGTTAAAATCGCCAAACTAATGGGCCGCACGTCTTATAATCTCAAAACAAATGTGGCTTAACACGAGGGAGAAAGGGGACCAGAAAAACGACCCATCTCCCCTTAATTACACCTTTCTCACGTATTGCACCCGGACCATCTTTGTTTCAATTACAATTAATACATAAATCATTACTAACATAATTATGCTTTATCATTTTATAATTACTTTTTTATTCCTTCTGTTCATGGCCTCATCTACCAGCTTGTCGCTATATCATTATTTATTTCACACCTCATTGGCAATTTTTGTCACACACAAAGGCTCGTTTCATTAGCTGCCAATTTAATAATTATTAGAGAGGGAAAATATTTGTTAGTTGCATTGTTTCATATAATTATATCATAACGGGTGATAATAACAACAACTTTTACGTTATTAATCAATACACAGTTTTACCTAGCTGTTGTGCACGCAGAGTATGATATATTTAACCACAAGGAAATACTTCGAAAATCGTGAATATCGAAGAAAACTCCTCAAAACCACGATAGTGGGGGATTACCAGTGGACTTGGGATGAGGCACGCATTCTAATATTATGCCAAAGTTATTTTTTTTTATTTGGGTACTACAAAAAAGTACTGAACAAGTGTTGTAAAAATCCCCTCTCTGATTCTCGATATACTTATGAGAACACATGAGAGTAGAGTAGCCAATTTGTACGCGGTGGTCCAAAGAGTTTGCGATATAGAATAACGAACGATTAGATCTAGAGTACTAAATATAGTGCCAACATAAACCTTAAGTATTGCTCATCTTGACACGAACTTTATTAATATATCTTGAATAACTTCTTTACGGATTGTTATTTATTTATTATTATTATGTTTTTACATTTTGCTTCGTAATTGTAACACCACGTATGAATTAACTAATCTACTTTACACCTACAGAAAGACACGCACACACAGGAGTGATAACACTCTGCGTCCCCTGGCGGAGTGCGGGGTAATTAACCTTTGGACTCCGACAGATCCTTCCCTAGCTGATGTTAATGGTTTTATGAAAGCCAGAAGAATAAATACATTATTGTCACCGGCTAACCTCTTCTGTAACAGCGACGTCTTTTTCATTTTAATCTAGCAATACTTAGAGGATTTTGTGTAGTTTGAGAATGATCTGTAGTAGTAAAAAGGGTTAAGTGGGATAGTTCAAAGCCTGTTAATTGCTGAAGGCCCTTTTGAAACTAAATACAATTGTTTAATCGTAGCCAGAACAAAGTTAAAAGGACGTCACCGGTACAGATGGGGTTAATAAGAGGCAATACACATGCGTAGAGTTGGACTTCCTCCCGCCCTTCTAACTTGCAGGGTCATGTAGGGACCTTGGCTGGGGGTTGATGTAAACGGGGGCGGGGTGTGGCTCCTGAAGCTACAGGTATATAGACTAGCAGAATGCCAGACAGTAGTCAGTCCAACACCAGGAGCTCTATCACAACAACAACTATCATGAACTCTTCCGTAAGTTATCTAAACACGGCTTTATAGATCTGCTGGGTGAGAGAATATATCCTAAGCCTATTGGTATCCTCTTTGGGAGTGAAAGATATACAGTAACTTTTGTACGTGTATCAATGAACACTAGTGTCACAATTCGAATGATCTCGAGTGCCTACAGTAAATATTATTTAGTTAAATAATATTGTGCATTATAATACTGATCCATTTCTATTATATTTCTATCGCTTTTGGGAGTGAAGGAAAACAACTAATTAATTAATGGACGATGGCTAGCATCCAATATAGAGTGTTCAAGGGGGTATAATTGTCTGAATCAATCTAATCTTATGCATAATAATCGAGTTTTAATAATCTTGTGCATACTAATCCTGTGCAATTATCCATATTCTGTGTATAATGGTTTGATATAAGAATGCATGTTGGCTGGAATGTGTATCAAGTCAGCTGACCAGTTACACTTTCCAGCATCACAACACGGTGGTTTACAATATGGCTGAGGGCATCTAAAAGGATATATGGCCATGTATTTGGGGGCGGTGTAATGCCCCACCACCTTTGGGTGATCAAGACTCACTTATGCATTCATGTATGATGTCACGCAGGCATGTATGTAAGATTTTTAAAGTAGAATATACATTTTCTTGTGGGAATGGAGCAGATTCTCTGCTAACGTATGTTCCTCGCCTGTTAATCTCGAAGGTAGACTCTTGTGGAAACTGACCATACGGGGATTACATTTATGGCTAGGATTGTACTAAGATTGACAAATACCTAATAATTTGCTTTAATCAATCGTGTATCTATCTACTGTATCTATCTATTGTCAGACGCCTCGATCCCCGAAGGTGTGGCCACGAAAGAATAACTTACATATTCCGAGCCAATTTGATAGATTATCTGGCACATTATACAGGGCAGGGAATAACTAAGCTCAAATGAAACTGAATACTTTTATTAACAATAACACTAGATAATAATAATTACAATATTAGGTTAGCAACTAAATGGCAAACCAAAATCACTAACAACCGTCAACCTGGATATTGTAAACACTCTCTGAGAAAGTGTTCAAAATGAGGACCATTTTGTCAAACTTTTGTTGTTGTTGCAAGGGGCTGCATTAACGATCGCCCATACGTGGACAAAACCTGGACCTGGATGACCTTAAGGCGGCCATCATTCGTGAGCCTAGCAACCTAACAGCACAGGAGCGTAATATCGCCATCGTCAACCTGCGTGATGTGCACCTGCTGCAAATATTCCAGCGACATAGTGCATATTTCGTAACACCTTCTCTAAGAGTTGTTATAATAACTAGGGTGACGGTTGTTGGTGATATTGGCTTGTCATCAAGTTCTTAATGACACCTTGTACTTATTATTATCCAGAGTTATTGTTAATACACTAATTAAGTTTCATTTGGGTTCATGCATGATCCTCCTCTCTTGGTATTATACAGTATAGTAATTGTATGGATGGATGCTATATAATGTTCATATGTCTCTTGTTACAGGATAAATGTAATAGTGGCCTACAGTATGGTGATTATTATAGCGATATTCTAGGACACCTTCTGTACCGACGACGTCTTTTGTGTTATTCTAGTTATATTTAGACGATTTTGTGCAGCTTAAGAAGGATCTGTGGTAGTAAGAAGGATTAATTTAGATAGCATGTAGCCTTTAATTGCTACACGTCCGTCCGAAGCTGAATAAAATCGTCTAATAATTGTCAGAGTAGAATGAAAAGAAAGTCACCGGTATAGAAGGGGTTAATGCAGTGATGAGTTTACGATTACTGACGTTAAAGTGTATTGTAAAAATAATCTGTTTCTCCTGTAGGTGCTGCTGATGTGCCTGCTGGTGGGAGTTGCCGTGGCCCTCCCTAGCGGCTATGGTGGATATGGTGGAGGTGGAGGTGGAGGTGGAGGTGGAGGTGGTGGTGGAGGGTATGGTGGCGGTGGTTATGACTACAGTGTGAGTATTGTTTATTGTTGTTGGTGAAGATGATGGTGGAGGTGGTGGTGTTGGGGTGGTAGTGTTGGTGGGGTGATGGTGGGGGTGTTGAAGGGAGTGATGGTGGTGTGGTGGTGTTGGTGGGGGTAGTGGTGTTGATGGTGTTGGTGGGGGTGGTGGTGTTGGTAGGAGTGATGGCGGTGTTGGTGGTGGTGTTGGTACAGTGATGGTGGTGGTGTTGGTCGGGTGATGGGGATGATGGTGTTGGTAGGGGTTGGTGTTGGTGATGGTGGGGGTGGTGGTGTCGGTGTTGGTGTTGGTGGTGGTGTTGGTGGAGGTGGTGTTGGTGTTGGTAAGGTGATGGTGCTCTATTGGTGGGGGTGATAGTGAGGATGGTGGTGGTGGTGTTGGTGGGGGTAATGGTGTTAGTGTTGGTGGGGATTATGCATACACTAGTGGATAAAATGGTGGTGCTTATGAATACGTTGAGAGTAACACATATTTTCGTTGTTGGAGGAAGGGGTCGTGGATATGGATATGATGATGGTGGTGGTGGAGGATATTGTAGTGGCGGTGGTGGTGGTGAAGGAGATGGTGGAGAATACGGTGGTGGTGGTGGAAGATATGATGGAGAATACGGTTGCGGTGGTGGTGGTGGTGGAGATAGTGGAGGTCATAGGGGTGGTGGTGGAGGGAATGATGGGGAATGTAGTGGAGAGATTTAGGACTTCAGTGTGACTCTTCGAAGTGACCTAGTTTTGACTGAATCCTTGAGACGCATGATTTTGAAAGTTGTCATGTTCAAGTTCGGTGCTGAACAAACTTTAAATATAGCTACAGATATGCACACTCCTGAAAACATTGATTTGACTAAACCTGTGTTCACTCTAAGACACCAATCCTGGCCCAATAAGAACCAGTGGAAAGCATAAATGATCCAATGAAATATAAATATTACGTAAACAAATATATTAGGAGATTTGATTAGGTTCGGGATAACTTGGAAAACTTAAGATCAAAATGTGTATCCTACAGTGTATACAGCGTACAACTTCGACTACGTTATGTGTGTCAACAATATCAACTTTGTCCTCTCATCTCTTTGATATTTTATCTATTATTCATAATCCATTTCACATATATTTTATTTTATTTACATAATGTATATCTTGCTTTCATTCTGTTTTTCACTCTTGCGTTTTAACGGCTACATACATCTCCCTTGCATAATATGAATATACTATAAGATCGGATAATGTACACAAACTTGACCTTTTCCGTTGACATATCACAACCCTTTTCTATCCCCCAGGTTCCCACACCGTACAACTTCGACTACGGTGTCTCTGCCGGCTACACCAACTTCGGCCACGGTGAATCCAGTGACGGGTACGGGACCGTGAAGGGCAGCTACTACGTGCACCTCCCCGACGGCCGCGTGCAGAAGGTGTCCTACTGGGCTGACGCTAGCGGCTACCACCCCACCGTCACCTACGAGGGCACTGCTCAGTACCCTAGCGGTAGTTACGGAAGCGGGGGGCACGGTAGCGGAGGATACCACTGAGGAGGAACTGTTTCATATACGAGAGCCCAACCAGCACCTACGCTCTTCTCTAAACTAGTGCTTTGATAACTTTGCTCTAATGCACATCAAATCTACTCAAATTCAATACCTACACAACTTCTGTACAATCTACAAACGATGAGGAGTACCCAAAGAATACTCCCATGCAGTATTTATGTCCGACTTAATGAGGAGTACCCCTAAGAATACTCCCAATCAGTATTATATGTCCGACTTATTTAAAATCTTTACTCTAAATCAGTACCCAGACAGCTATGCCCTTGCTTTGTATAGCATTGAAGACGAAGTGCTTACTATGACATTTGTATATACTACTAGAAAAACGTGAACCGACAGAAAGGTATCACTGAAGAGGATATCCATTAGCTCTAGCATACTATCTCATTATCTTAATAATTACTTTCCCTTACATTCCTTACATGCTTAATGGTAGTATATCAAACCATTATGAACCAGTGCCTTGATCTGATATACAGTATAATACTCCACCAAACATTGTAAATTAGTACCCCCTACAAATGATCTATCAATACGCTTGTGTAATATTATTATATATTTTCCACTACGGCATAATGACATCTATCAATCGTAGTAGTGTTGTGTGCAAAATCACCCTTTCTGTAGCTGATATTATCTAAGATACCACATCAAGAGTATACGAATTTTCTGTATTGTACATAAATATGTATTTTTGCTTTTGTATCCAATTACATATATATTCTATTTTTGTAATGCATAATTTATGTGAAGAAATATATTATGTGCACAAGCATTAAAAGGCAATTATTTCATTTACTACCGATCAAAGACATAGCATATCATCAGTAAATGGTTGACCCATCTCATTTATTGTAAAACATTTTTCTATGTTAGTGAGGGAGACAAAAGGCAGAACTGCCTGTAGCAAGTGCCTCCCCCATGGTTGAAAGAGTGACAGGGCCATCATCAAGGGGGCGTTCGAGCCAAAATGCCTGGACACGCGGAGTTTGAAGCAATTTAAGTCATAGGAAGAGGGAAAAACTGATTCTGGGAGAGAGTTCCAGAGCTCAGCTGTTGAACAGAAGAAAGATTGGGAGTATCATTTGACTCTTGAGTTGGAGAGTTGCACATAGTATGGGTGGGATTGTGTTGCAAGACAAGTACAATGTACCCTACGTAGAGAGGATGGTATACACTGGGAGAGCTCTGATCATTGTAGTAGCGATAGACTAGCGAGAGAGATGCAACATTGCGGCGAAGAGAGAGAGGGTGCAGAGAGTTGGTGAGTGGACAGGAGTTAATGATACGAAAGAAATTCCTTTCTACTTTGTCTAGAAGTGCGGTGTGTGAGGATCCTCCCCACACATGTGAGTAATACTCAATGCAAGGCCGCACATATGACGCAGAGGTTGCCAGATTAGCAATAAGAAATAGAGTTCTCTCACTCTTATAATTACCTCTCCAAAATTAGTTTTCTGCCCACAGCTAACTCAAAGACAACTGCAGAGGTTGAAGTAACTAAACTAAAGATTTCTAAATACCCCTGATGGTAACAAAGGCTTAAAAGTATCCGTAATAGGCTCAAAATCGCTTCATAAATCTCCCCTTAACCCCTTCACCACCATTACGTAATTTTCATCATATTTTGGTTACTACTAGACAATTTTCTACGACTCAGATGAGTAAATACGATCTCAATAAACCCTTTTGATAACATAGGTGCTTCTTTAACTGCGTAAACTCATCTCATTTTAGCCATAATCAAACGTAAAAAGGCGTCATGGTGCTGAAGGGGTTAACATATATAAACAGCACCCATCCCACCAAATGATCTGATAACTCGTAGAGGATACCAGGCCCCGATACAAATTCTTCATTATAATTACTGGTGAGGCTGGTGTCCCACGAGCTGTTTTATTGGCCACTTTTATCGGAGTCTGGTAGTTGGTACATTTGGCCAAATAAGTCGTGTCGCCGGTGTCATTACGTTTTGCTCGCTGTATGCTATATTAATGTCTGTCAGATGTATGTATTAATGTCTGTCAGATGTATGCTATATTAATGTCTGTCAGATGTATGTATTAATGTCTGTCAGATGTATGCTATATTAATGTCTGTCAGATGTTAAATAGAATGTGTGAAGAAAGGAACATGTTTGAATATCTCACTCAAAACGATTAAGTTTACCTTAGATAGTGCTGATACCTATTACTTATCACTTATTTGGCCGATTGTACAATTGTAAATAAGTATATATTGTCAGATATTTGTGTACTTTATTCGTGTACTTACTATAATTAAAGATTATGAGTTACACGACATAAAACAACGTCATATTGAAGTTGAAATTTATCGAAACATATACATTAGCTTAAAACCCACGAAATCCGGGGGCCTCATATGATCCCGATCGCTGTGTCCGGGGCCCTTTCTTGACTCTGATACTGTGACTCTGATGCACTATATCATATCTAGCCAAGGTGCTTGATACATCTTAAGGGGCTAGTGGCTGTTTTTTGGTCTATTAATTAATTTATTCCGTTATTTCTTAGTTTCCTCGCTAGACCTCCATCAAGCATAAAATTACACCCCCTTTTAATGTAAATTTGTATATTTTTCGGTAGAAAAATGTCCTCTTAAAATTTCAGGCTCGCTATCGTTCGCCAGGAAAAAATTGATACCTAAATGGCATGAATGGTCTTAAAATTGACAACGAAATGGGGCGAAAGGTGTTAAAATCGCCAAACTAATGGGCCGCACGTCTTATAATCTCAAAACAAATGTGGCTTAACACGAGGGAGAAAGGGGACCAGAAAAACGACACATCTCCCCTTAATTACACCTTTCTCACGTATTGCACCCGGACCATCTTTGTTTCAATTACAATTAATACATAAATCATTACTAACATATGCTTTATCATTTTATAATTACTTTTTTATTCCTTCTGTTCATGGCCTCATCTACCAGCTTGTCGCTATATCATTATTTATTTCACATACCTCATTGGCAATTTTTGTCACACACAAAGGCTCTTTTCATTAGCTGCCAATTTAATAATTATTAGAGAGGGAAAATATTTGTTAGTTGCATTGTTTCATATAATTGTATCATAACGGGTGATAATAACAACAACTTTTACGTTATTAATCAATACACAGTTTTACCTAGCTGTTATGCACGCAGAGTATGATATATTTAACCACAAGGAAATACTTCGAATATCGTGAATATCGAAGAAAACTCCTCAAAACCACAATAGTGGGGGATTACCAGTGGACTTGGAATGAGGCACGCATTCTAATATTATGCCAAAGTTATTTATTTTTTTATTTGGGTACTACATAAAAGTACTGAACAAGTGTTGTAAAAATCCCCTCTCTGATTCTCGATATACTTATGAGAACACATGAGAGTAGAGTAGCCAATTTGTACGCGGTGGTCCAAAGAGTTTGCGATATAGAATAACGAACGATTAGATCTTGAGTACTAAATATAGTGCCAACATAAACCTTAAGTATTGCTCATCTTGACACGAACTTTATTAATATATCTTGAATAACTTCTTTACGGATTGTTATTTATTTATTATTATTATGTTTTTACATTTTGCTTCGTAATTGTAACACCACGTATGAATTAACTAATCTACTTTACACCTACAGAAAGACACGCACACACTGGAGTGATAACACTCTGCGTCCCCTGGAGGAGTGAGGGGTAATTAACCTTTGGACTCCGACAGATCCTTCCCTAGCTGATGTTAATGGTTTTATGAAAGCCAGAAGAATAAATACATTATTGTCACCGGCTAACCTCTTCTGTACCAGCGACGTCTTTTTTAATTTTAATCTAGCAATACTTAGAGGATTTTGTGTAGTTTGAGAATGATCTGTAGTAGTAAAAAGGGTTAAGTGGGATAGTTCAAAGCCTGTTAATTGCTGAAGGCCCTTTTGAAACTAAATACAATTGTTTAATCGTAGCCAGAACAAAGTTAAAAGGACGTCACCGGTACAGATGGGGTTAATAAGAGGCAATACACATGCGTAGAGTTGGACTTCCTCCCGCCCTTCTAACTTGCAGGGTCATGTAGGGACCTTGGCTGGGGGTTGATGTAAACGGGGGCGGGGTGTGGCTCCTGAAGCTACAGGTATATAGACTAGCAGAATGCCAGACAGTAGTCAGTCCAACACCAGGAGCTCTATCACAACAACAACTATCATGAACTCTTCCGTAAGTTATCTAAACACGGCTTTATAGATCTGCTGGGTGAGAGAATATATCCTAAGCCTATTGGTATCCTCTTTGGGAGTGAAAGATATACAGTAACTTTTGTACGTGTATCAATGAACACTAGTGTCACAATTCGAATGATCTCGAGAGCCTACAGTAAATATTATTTAGTTAAATAATATTGTGCATTATAATACTGATCTATTTCTATTATATTTCTATCGCTTTTGGGAGTGAAGGAAAACAACTAATTAATTAATGGCCGATGGCTAGCATCCAATATAGAGTGTTCAAGAGGGTATAATTGTCTGAATCAATCTAATCTTATGCATAATAATCGAGTTTTAATAATCTTGTGCATACTAATCCTGTGCAATTATCCACATTCTGTGGATAATGGTTTGATATAAGAATGCATGTTGGCTGGAATGTGAATCAGGTCAGCTGACCAGTTACACTATCCAGCATCACAACACGGTGGTTTACAATATGGCTGAGGGCATCTAAAAGGATATATGGCCATGTATTTGGGGGCGGTGTAATGCCCCACCACCTTTGGGTGATCAAGACTCACTTATGCATTCATGTATGATGTCACGCAGGCATGTATGTAAGATTTTGAAAGTAGAATATACATTTTCTTGTGGGAATGGAGCAGATTCTCTGCTAACGTATGTTCCTCTCCTGTTAATCTCGAAGGTAGACTCTTGTGGAAACTGACCATACGGGGATTACATTTATGGCTAGGATTGTACTAAGATTGACAAATACCTAATAATTTGCTTTAATCAATCGTGTATCTATCTACTGTATCTATCTATTGTCAGACGCCTCGATCCCCGAAGGTGTGGCCACGAAAGAATAACTTACATATTCCGAGCCAATTTGTTAGATTATCTGGCACATTATACAGGGCAGGGAATAATTAAGCTCAAATGAAACTGAATACTTTTATTAACAATAACACTAGATAATAATAATTACAATATTAGGTTAGCAACTAAATGGCAAACCAAAATCACTAACAACCGTCACCCTGGATATTGTAAACACTCTCTGAGAAGGTGTTCAAAATGAGGACCATTTTGTCAAACTTTTGTTGTTGTTGCAAGGGGCTGTATTAAGGATCGCCCATACGTGGACAATCCCTGGGCCCTGGATGACCTTAAGGCGGCCATCATTCGTGAGTCAAGCAACCTAACAGCACAGGAGCGTAATATCGCCATCGTCAACCTGCGTGATGTGCACCTGCTGCAAATATTCCAGCGACATAGTGCATATTTCGTAACACCTTCTCTAAGAGTTGTTATAATAACTAGGGTGACGGTTGTTGGTGATATTGGCTTGTCATCAAGTTCTTAATGACACCTTGTACTTATTATTATCCAGAGTTATTGTTAATACACTAATTAAGTTTCATTTGGGTTCATGCATGATCCCCCTCTCTTGGTATTATACAGTATAGTAATTGTATGGATGGATGCTATATAATGTTCATATGTCTCTTGTTACAGGATAAATGTAATAGTGGCCTACAGTATGGTGATTATTATAGCGATATTCTAGGACACCTTCTGTACCGACGACGTCTTTTGTGTTATTCTAGTTATATTTAGACGATTTTGTGCAGCTTAAGAAGGATCTGTGGTAGTAAGAAGGATTAATTTAGATAGCATGTAGCCTTTAATTGCTACACGTCCGTCCGAAGCTGAATAAAATCGTCTAATAATTGTCAGAGTAGAATGAAAAGAAAGTCACCGGTATAGAAGGGGTTAATGCAGTGATGAGTTTACGATTACTGACGTTAAAGTGTATTTTAATAAACATATGTTTATCCTGCAGGTGCTGCTGCTGTGCCTGCTGGTGGGAGTTGCCGTGGCCCTCCCTAGCGGCTATGGTGGATATGGTGGAGGTGGAGGTGGAGGTGGAGGTGGAGGTGGAGGTGGTGGTGGAGGGTATGGTGGCGGTGGTTATGACTACAGTGTGAGTATTGTTTATTGTTGTTGGTGAAGATGATGGTGGGGGTGGTGTGGGGGTGGTAGTGTTGGTGGGGTGATGGTGGGGGTGTTGAAGGGAGTGATGGTGGTGTGGTGGTGTTGGTGGGGCTAGTGGTGTTGATGGTGTTGGTGGGGGTGGTGGTGTTGGTAGGAGTGATGGCGGTGTTGGTGGTGGTGTTGGTACAGTGATGGTGGTGGTGTTGGTCGGATGATGGTGTTGGTAGGGGTTGGTGTTGGTGATGGGGGGGGTGGTGGTGTCGGTGTTGGTGTTGGTGGTGGTGTTGGTGTTGGTGGAGGTGGTGTTGGTGCTGGTAGGGTGATGGTGCTCTATTGGTGGGGGTGATAGTGAGGATGGTGGTGGTGGTGTTGGTGGGGGTAATGGTGTTAGTGTTGGTGGGGATCATGCATACACTAGTGGATAAAATGGTGGTGCTTATGAATACGTTGAGAGTAACACATATTTTCGTTGTTGGAGGAATGGGTCGTGGATATGGATATGATGATGGTGGTGGTGGAGGATATTGTAGTGGCGGTGGTGGTGGTGAAGGAGATGGTGGAGAATACGGTGGTGGTGGTGGAAGATATGATGGAGAATACGGTTGCGGTGGTGGTGGTGGTGGAGATAGTGGAGGTCATAGGGGTAGTGGAGGGAATGATGGGGAATGTAGTGGAGAGATTTAGGACTTCAGTGTGACTCTTCGAAGTGACCTAGTTTTGACTGAATCCTTGAGACGCATGATTTTGAAAGTTGTCATGTTCAAGTTCGGTGCTGAACAAACTTTAAATATAGCTACAGATATGCACACTCCTGAAAACATTGATTTGACTAAACCTGTATTCACTCTAAGATACCAATCCTGGCCCAATAAGAACCAGTGGAAAGCATAAATGATCCAATGAAATGTAAATATTACGTAAACAAATATATTAGGAGATTTGATTAGGTTCGGGATAACTTGGAAAACTTAAGATCAACATTTGTATCCTAGAGTGTATACAGCGTACAAGTTGTACAACTTCGACTAAGTTATGTGTGTCAACAATATCAACTTTGTTCTCTCATCTCTTTGATATTTTATCTATTATTCATAATCCATTTCACATATATTTGATTATATACATACTGTATATCTTGCTTTCATTCTGTTTTTCACTCTTGCGTTTTAACGGCTACATACATCTCCCTTGCATAATATGAATATACTATAAGATCGGATAATGTACACAAACTTGACCTTTTCCGTTGACATATCACAACCTTTTTCTATCCCCCAGGTTCCCACACCGTACAACTTCGACTACGGTGTCTCTGCCGGCTACACCAACTTCGGCCACGGTGAATCCAGTGACGGGTACGGGACCGTGAAGGGCAGCTACTACGTGCACCTCCCCGACGGCCGCGTGCAGAAGGTGTCCTACTGGGCTGACGCTAGCGGCTACCACCCCACCGTTACCTACGAGGGCACTGCTCAGTACCCTAGCGGTAGTTACGGAAGCGGGGGGTACGGTAGCGGAGGATACCACTGAGGAGGAACTGTTTCATATACTAGAGCCCAACCAGCACCTACGCTCTTCTCTAAACTAGTACTTTGATAACTTTGCTCTAATGCACATCAAATCTACTCAAATTCAATACCTACACAACTTCTGTACAATCTACAAACGATGAGGATTACCCCTAAGAATACTCCCATGCAGTATTTATGTCCGACTTAATGAGGAGAACCCCTAAGAATACTCCCTATTCTATCTATCTATCTATATGCTCAGGCCCCATCCCCATTTTGGGGGTAGCCGACTCAAGACAGAGCAAGAACAGGGAAAACACAAAAACAACATAAAACAAAAAATAAACACAGATAAAAAACAAAAACTCACACACATCCAGGTCACCCAGGAGAAGACCCAGAGACCAGGGTTACCAAGGTCGCTCCAGCACTCCCCCGGCCCCTGACCACCCGGAGAGGTTCCGATCTCGGCAGGCAGACATGCAGCGGAGCCAAAGCCACAAGCCCTCCCACCACACTTCCAGGCACACCCTTCATATTAATCGTCTCCCCGGGCCAGGCGCCTGATGGACTATTATCTAGTCCAACTTGCGCCCGACTCCTTACTCCAAATGACCACGTGTTCACTCAACTATTCACAAGCATTCTCCATTCACTCCTGTCCACCACCACTTACCCTGCCTGATCTGTAGTCATTCCTCTATCATCCAAAGCCTTTCTTACACAGTCTCTCCATCTCAATGGGGGTCTTCCTGCCCTTCTATCTCCCCTTGTACCTAACTCACATATTCTCTTTGTAAGCCTTTCATCTCCCATTCGTTCAACATGACCATACCAGCTCAGCACCCCTCTGTCCACTCTGGCTGACAAATGTTTCTGCTGCCCCACTCTCCTACGTATCTCTTCATTCCTCAATCTGTCTCTACGAGTAACTTCACACATACTCCTCAAGCAGCTCATCTCCATCACATCCAGCCCTCTTTTCTCCTTTTTCTTCAGAGCCCATGTCTCAGCCCCATACATCACTGTTGGCACAACAATTCCTTGATACAGTGCACTTTTTACTTTCACTCCGAGATTTCTCATCTTCCACATACTTCCCATTGCTCCGAAAACCTTCCTTCCTTCACACACTCTCTGTTTTACCTCCAATCCAATTATATCAGTATTATATGTCCGACTTATTTAAAATCTTTACTCTAAATCAGTACCCAGACAGCTATGCCCTTGCTTTGTATAGCATTGAAGACGAAGTGCTTACTATGACATTTGTATATACTAATAGAAAAACGTGAACCGACAGAAAGGTACCACTGAAGAGGATATCCATTAGCTCTAGCATACTATCTCATTATCTTAATAATTACTTTCCCTTACATTCCTTACATGCTTAATGGTAGTATATCAAACCATTATGAACCAGTGCCTTGATCTGATATACAGTATAATACTCCACCAAACATTGTAAATTAGTACCCCCTACAAATGATCTATCAATACGCTTGTGTAATATTATTATATATTTTCCACTACGGAATAATGACATCTATCAATCCTAGTAGTGTTGTGTGCAAAATCACCCTTTCTGTAGCTGATATTATCTAAGATACCACATCAAGAGTATACGAATTTTCTGTATTGTACATAAATATTTTTTCTTTTGTATCCAATTACATATATATTCTATTTTTGTAATGCATAATTTATGTGAAGAAATATATGTGCACAAGCATTAAAAGGCAATTATTTTATTTACTACCGATCAAAGACATAGCATATCATCAGTAAAAGGTTGACCCATCTCATTTATTGTAAAAACAAATTCTATGTTAGTGAGGGAGAGAAAAGGCAGAACTGCCTGTAGCAAGTGCCTCCCCCATGGTTGAAAGAGTGACAGGGCCATCATGAAGGGACGTTCGAGCCAAAATGCCTGGACACGCGGAGTTTGAAGCAATTTAAGTCATAGGAAGAGGGAAAAACTGATTCTGGGAGAGAGTTCCAGAGCTCAGCTGTTGAACAGATGAAGGATTGAGTTGGAGAGTTGCACATAGTAGGGGTGGGATTGTGTTGCAAGACAAGTACAATGTACCCTACGTAGAGGGGATGGTATACACTGGGAGAGCTCTGATCATTGTAGTAGCGATAGACTAGCGAGAGAGATGCAACATTGCGGCGAAGAGAGAGAGGGTGCAGAGAGTGGTGAGTGGACGGGAGTTAATGATACGAAATAAATTCCTTTCTACTTTGTCTAGAAGTGCGGTGTGTGAGGATGCTCCCCACACATGTGAGTAATACTCAATGCAAGGCTGCACAGTGCCCCTGTACAGAACACTGTGCAGGGGTAAAGAACCCTTTGAGGCGGTTGAGGGGGAACATACGGTAATTAATATAATAAAACGATAATAATATTCAGATTGAAAACATATATTCAAAACTTAAAAATCGCATTAATGTGGTTGAATCCAACAATGGCTACGTATCATATTGTAGCTACCGTCACCCGATAATAATAGCTTAGAAAAGAACTTCACGATAATTATGTGAAGAGCATTAAGGTTTTTTTCAGGACCCCCTTCTCCATCATGATTAGCCCCATTAGTTTTGAGATTTTAAGACTTTCGCCCAATGAGTTTGGCTTTTTAAAGACCTTTTGTGCTATGTAGGTATCGATATTTTCCTGGCGAGCAATAGCGAGTCTGCAATTTAAGGGAAATAGGCCTTCGGACGGGGCATTTTTCTACCAAAAAATGCAAAAATTTACCTCGAAGTGAGGTCGAGGCGGTATTTTGTTAAAGCTTGATGGAGGTCGAGGGAGGGTTAAGTTAAAAATCATAACAAATTAATAAATAAATGGTATATTCGAGTTGCACAACTATTGGCGAGGGGTCTATGTCTGTGAACTGAGTTATTGCGCAGACTCTATATAAATGAACTTTACAGCCATCATGAACATACTATAATAAATGAACTTTACAGCCATCATGAACATAGTATAATAAATGAACTTTACAGCCATCATGAACATACTATAATGAACTTTACAGCCATCATGAACATACTATAATGAACTTTACAGCCATCATGAACATACTATAATAAATGAACTTTACAGCCATCATGAACATACTATAATAAATTAACTTTACAGCCATCATGAACATACTATAATAAATGAACTTTACAGCCATCATGAACATACTATAATAAATGAACTTTACAGCCATCATGAACATACTATAATGAACTTTACAGCCATCATGAACATACTATAATAAATGAACTATGAACATACTATAATAAATGAACTTTACAGCCATCATGAACATACTATAATAAATTAACTTTACAGCCATCATGAACATACTATAATAAATGAACTTTACAGCCATCATGAACATACTATAATAAATGAACTTTACAGCCATCATGAACACACTATAATGAACTTTACAGCCATCATGAACATACTATAATACTATGTCATTATAAATGTGGTTTATTAGCACTTTCCATTTCACAGTTGTCATGATGTTAGCGTTCATAACAGGTTATAAGGTTACTGTGCCTCCAGTTACATTCACTTACACGTTCACCGTTAAGGGGAGGTATTTAGTTTGTTTCCTACTCCTCCACCAATCTTAAAATTTCACCCCCTTGACCCCCTTTCAAGATAAATTTGTACATTTTTCGGTAGAAAAATGTCCCGGCCGAAGGCCGGTAACTCTTAAATTACAGGCTCGCTATCGCTCGCCAGGATAAAATCAACACCTAAATGGCACGAAAGGTCTTAAAATTGACAGAATGGGGGTGTAAGTTCTTAAAATCACCAAACTAATGGGGCAAACGTCTTAAAATCTCAAAAGCAATAGGGCTAGACATGAGGGAGAAAGGAGTCAAGAAAAAAGTCCCTCAAGTGGAAATCTCCCCTTAACCTAGTATGCTCGATTTCAGTACAATGTTTGTTTTGCTCCTTAATTATGAATATAATATAACGATTGTATATAGTTTAGGTAGGACCTGTGTTGTTACCCCTATAATTCCTGAAATGCAACTAAGATAATCAACAAGAACAATGCAACTATCTCACTTGTCTGCACATATAAATGATTATTTTTCAACACTGACCTGAAACAGAAATAGGATAACTGATTTTGAGATTTTGAAATAAGTTTAGAATAAATAGTACATCTGATTTTATAATATTCAATGTTTACTTAATGCAGAGGAAAATACCACTAATAGGTTACTTATCGTGTCCCTATCTGTTTTGTTTTACTGAGCTTTTTTCTCAATAATAGAATATATCATCACTAAAGAAACACCCTTAATATGACACAGAAAATATAGTAGTTTCTTAGTATGTAAATAAGTGTCACTGTGTCAGAAAATCGTCAGCTGGGAGATACAATTGTTCGCCCGGTTAAGGGGGGTGACCTGCCTTTTTTTTCTCTCCCTCTCTCTCTTTCTCTGGCTTGTATCCATTTGGCCCCATTCATTCTACTGTTTTAAGACGTTTATCCCCATCTAGGTGTCGATTTTTTCCTGGCGAGCGACAGAGAGCCAGCATTGTTTGGAGAATTCCGGCTTCGCCGGAGAAAGTTTTCTATCGAAAAATTTATAAATTTAGGCCTTCTGTCTAAAACACTTGAACAATATATGCTGGCTCGCTACCGCTCGCCAGGAAAAAATTGACACCTGGATAGTGATAAACGTCTTAAAACAGTAGGCTGAATGGGGCCGAATGGATACAATCCAAAGAAAGAGAAAAAAGGAGAGAAACAAAGCAGGTCACCCCCCTTAAAATGAAGGAAGTATATAGTTTGTAGATAGACTGTCGACTCCTGTATTGATCAGTGGCTCTCGTAACGGAGGCCTGGACTCGGGGATACTATTTCATACATAATATTCATCTTAGTAATTTAAAACACTATTCCAAACCTGGTATGCTCATAATTAGGGAACTTTTTAGATAGTCGAAGCTATTTTGATTATTCACAAAATATCAAGGTAAGGTATAGTGACTTGAAGAAGCTATCTGCGAAACGTTGTCAATAAAGTGCTCCTCCTCAGATGGTGTTTTTTACCCAAGGTATATATAATTGAATTGTAGTACATAAATATGCACAAATAATATTATGCGTGGCACCTCAATATGCTTCGTGAGACCTAAAACGAAAATAACTAAATGAATGTTTTTAATCTGATCAATTATCCCTCTTTCCCTGTTCCTTCATAGTAATTAAATTGAAGAAGATAGCTCAAAATGTTCCACTATAATTCATGATATTTAGTACGTCTCTCAAATGACCAGGTGTCCTACCGTGTTATCATGGTTATAAATTGAAGAAGAGAGCTAAAACTTTCCACTATAATTCATGATATTTAGTACGTCTCTCAAATGAGCAGACCTGTTACCATGGTTACAATATGCAGCTCGTCCAGATAAGAAACTACAGTCAGTAATGCACACGACATTGAATAACCCTTTGAGTACCAGCGACGTGTGTTATATTATATGCTAGCTATATTTAGACGATATTATGCAGCTAAGGAAGGATCTGTGGTAGTTAATACGGTGGGTTGAGATAGTTTGAAGCCTTATTATTATTATTGCTAGAGGTCCTTCCTAAGCTGAATAACATCGCCTAATAGTTGCCAGAATATGATGAAAAGGACGTCCCTGTGGTACCGAATGGGCTAAGCACCGTGTACATGGCCTGGCCTTATCTGAAGTAGGGTTGAACCTCCCATACCTTCAAGTTTCGGTGTATCTTAACCCATTCAGTTTAGTAAGGACCTCTAGCAAAAATAAAGGTTCAAACTATCTCGACCATTCCTCTTAACCACCACAGATCCTTCCTAAGCTTAATAATATCGTCTAAATACAGCTAGACTGAAATATATCACACGTCGCTGGTACTCAAAGGGTTAATATATTTTAATTATCTGTTCTTATATCTTACATCCCTGGTGATCAAGCCTGGGAAACCCATCAGCTGTCCTTTCATAACAAAACATAGATCAGATTACCCTTTTGGAGCTCTTGTGTGTTCTATCCCTTTTGTGAGTGATAGATTTACCTTAATAACTGGTAACATATCTAGAAAACTGCATTAGGTTTCTAAAATACGTCCCAAGCTTCTGTAAACACACACATATGTTAAACTGGACGTCGAATTCCAACTCCAAAGGTGTATTTGATTCACACCTGGCTATGCGTGGTACTTTAATTCTAAATATGTCTCCACACTTCAAAAAGATAACAAGTTTGAGGAAAACATGGCCCATTGCAAACATTAGGTAAATAGTTGATTTCGAAATATATATATATTTATATAAAATATGACGGTAAATGTATAACTAAAAGGTCGTAAAAGTAGCGTGACTGTATAAAATATCATATTATTATTACGAACATATATAAACACGTTCCTGTACATTAACTGTGCTTATGATTCATTAGAAATATCATAACACATTTGATTGGGGCGAATATTCTGTATATCTAGAATTAAAATAGAAATAACCATCAAATATTATCAATCATATTTTCAGTATTTTGATAAAGGATTAGTATCAGAGCCGCTGATACACAAAACAATATGTCTTATTCTGGGTGCTCAGGTACAATGGGTAGGTATTTCTCGAAAGACACATTCTGACGGGGTGATCAAAACGCTATATATCTTTAGCTAAGGCATACATACATTCCTTCGTCCCGTGCTGTTATATAGTCCTTTAAGGGGGGTGACCTGTTTTTGTTCTGTCCTTTTCTATCTTTCTCTGGCTTGTATCCATTTGGCTCCATTCAGCCTACTGTTTTAAGACGTTTATCCCCATCCAGGTGTAAATTTTTTACTGGTGAGCGGTAGCGAGCCAGCATATTTTTAAAATGTTTTTGACAGCAGGCTAACTTTGTACATTTTTCGATAGAAAAATGTCTCCGGCGAAGCCGGATTTCTAAATATAATGCTGGCTCGCTATCGCTCGCCAGGAAGAAATCGACACCTACAGGAGTTAAACGTCTTAAAATAGTTGGCTGAATGGGGCCAAATGGATACAAGCCAGATAAAGAGAGAAAAGGAGATAAGTACAAAAAGCAGGTCACCCCCCTTAAACGGCACCACATTTCTTGGAGATAATCTGTCACAGTCTGCTATACTTGATCTTCGTAATAAATAGTTTATTTGCAGCATGATGTATGAACAACTGACTGACGATTACTCTTGCTTAATTATACTAATAACTACAACCACACATCATGCACAATAGTGAAGGAATTGCTTGCATACACCGATGTACAGTAATTATTTTCGGACGCGTTCTTCTGTAAAGAGGGAGGGGCTCCCTTTTTTACAGAAGTCTTCGATACGCCCCCCGGTAGCCTCGCCATTGAGTAATATGATCTGACATTGGTGATTTGGTCCGGGGTTGAGGTCACGAGCCACACAAACAATGGGCCTCTCCCTCCTCCCCCAGTGAAACTAAATGTGTTCAGTCACTGAGACTGCCGGAGGACCTTGGGTGACAGAAGCTCATGATGGGTGTGGTGGGTGAGATATAAAGACTGGCTCGGGTAGGGTCCAGTCAGTCTACCCTCCAGATCTCACCCAACAATCATCATGTACTCCTCTGTAGGTTAAACGAAGTTAGCCTGGTAGTATCGATTCAGTGATCATACCTAAGCTGAATTTTCGTATTACGTTGCTATAAGTAAATTGCTATATCGCTTCTATGATTGGGATTGTACTGCTTTCACAGTTGTGGAAAACTACAAATAGTTATATCCATCGGATATATGAACAGTAAATAAGAAGATTATGTACATAGCCTAATGTACTCGTAACGGAAAATATACCTAGGCAGAATATTCCAGCTTTGCTACATTGTTACCAATTCAGATATAAAATGGTAAACAACAGTCTTAATATCTCGTAATCTATTGATGAAATCTGGCTACATGAAAAAAAAAACACTAAAAAAAAAAAAACGTTACAAATGCAAATCAGAATGTGGTTGATTATAGAATGAGAAAATATCCAAGGAACATTATGCCATCAATTGTTTGCATATATATTCAACTATTCATATGCGTTGACAAAGGGGCAAATGGAGGCAGACTACCTGATAATTCCTAGTGTTGGTTACCATGGAGTACAACTGCCTGACGATTACACTTTTATTTTTAATAATTGCAGTCATGCACCAGTGGCACAGGAGGCAGTAACAATGGACAGTAACAATGATCTGACATTTTCCAACAAATTACTGTAGTTATCATTTACTGTCAACATCAACAGAAGGACGTCCCTCTGTGCAATATCTTCATTTTGCGTGAGGTGAAATTAGTTTATTGACAATTAACCCTTTTAAGCTCCAAGACGCATTTCTTTTCTGTTTTCTGGTAATTATTAGACAATTTTATTCAGATTAGGAAGGGTATGTGGAAGTCAGAGGGTTGATTGAGATAGTCTTTACCCTTTTTATACCCACAGATCCTTCCTAAGCTGCATAAAATCGTCTATTGATAGCCAAAATAATCTGCTAAAACGCGTCAGAGCTTCAAGGGGTTATTAATGGGTTGATGCCAATGTTTGCGATAGTAAGGATGCGTGTCAGTAGCTTTAACTTCATCTACAGAAAACAATAATACTAAACTGAACTCGTGCGAGATGAACAATACATAGTAATTTCCAAGAACCTATGTTATAAAATTAGGGATGTCTGTGTCTCATTTACGCTATTGTACCCTCACATTCAACACAAGCCGCTCTGTGAGATCTGCCTAATGAGATATATTAATGATACGGCATTATAAGGTTTGAAATTACCGATAACTATTGAATGTGACTGTATATCCATCTAAATCTTGTTAGAACTAGCTTCGCGAGGGTTGAGTACTAACCACTTGACTCCTAACAGAGTCTTTTTAAGCTGAATAAAACTGCGTAGCGGTCACTGAAATTATTGTCCTTCTGGTCTATTTGAAAGGCTGCAGGTACTAATCTAAAATATTGTATTTCCTATTTTGACTTAATTGTTATACATTACCTGAGGTAACCTAGAACAATGGCAGTTGTACAAGAGTTGGCATAGCTTACTGGGTGTTATAGATAACCTAGGATATATTTCTCCTGCAGGTGTGTGTTTTAAGCCTGCTGGTGGCTGCCTGTGTGGCTCTCCCTGGCGGCTATGGTGGACATGGTCACGCCCTTGGTGGACATGGCGGCGGGCATGATGGTGGATATAATGACTACAGTGTAAGTATAGTGTAACATCACATATCATAGTCCATAGGCCAGATCCAGATATGTCATTAATCTTTGCTAACTGAAGGGTGATAGACTAAAGTTATCATATCTCCACAATACACATAGGCTAATTGAGTAAAATTGACTATAATTAAGAAGTGTCCCAGGAAAAATTTGATTAGTTTCTTATCTTTTCAATGTTGTGCATATGTTTAATATTGTGGACAATTTGTTCTAAAAACACCTTGCTCAACACCAGTTGGGTCAAGATCCAACTTTGTTCCACCTACTAAAGTTACCATTTTCACCGTCACTCTCACCCTCTTTGCTGCAGATTTGTTGGCTAGAACGAATTTTAATGCATTTTGTCTGTTCACTTCCCCCCAGGCTGCCACCCCGTACAACTTCGACTACGGTGTCTCTGCCGGCTACACAAACTTCGGCCAGGGAGAGTCCGGCGACGGCTACGGCAACGTGAAGGGCAGCTACTGGGTCAACCTTCCCGACGGCCGCGTGCAGAAGGTGTCCTACTGGGCTGACGATAGTGGATACCACCCCACCGTCACCTACGAGGGCAAGGCTCGCTACCCCAGCGGTGGATACCAAAGCGGAGGATACCACTGAAGAGGAGGAGCTGTTTATACTATATGATATTCCAATCATTAACTAAGATCTACTCTGAATCAGGATCTTGACGCCACTGCCTTAACACGTACCCCTACATCCTACAAATTTGTTGCATAATTTATGGAAATACGTCAAATCAATATAAATCCTCACACAAAGGAACTCTGAGTGGTGGCATTAACCACTACTACCATTTGCTACAACATTTATATAATGTATCACTTTGAGTACATAGACATATTTTCTACGATATTTTCTACGATACTACATCAGGAGTATCTAGCCAAATATCACTGAGTACCAATTGATCTGTACATAAATATATATTTGAAACATATTGTATCGACCATCAGATTTAATTTATTTTTCTAATAAATATGTTTGTGAACAAAAAATAAATAAATATATGTGCAACAACATTAAAAGGAACTATTTTTACTTACCACCAATCAGAAACATAGTTCATCATTAGTAGTAACATAATCTTTATATTTTGATGAATATCATAAAAAGTCTTAATATTGGCAACAAAATGGGTCGAAAAGTCGTAAAATCGCCAAACTAATGAGCCGAAGGTCGTAATATCTGAAACCTAATGGGGCTAAAGATAGGGTAGAATGGGGACAAGAAAAACGACTCATTTCCCCTTAAGCCACGTTACATAACACGTTTTTCATATTAACCTTTTAGTTTACGATGAAACATTCATTCTAGCTCTTTCAGACGACTGTATTCAGGTTAGGAAGAAGTTGTAGGAGACAATAGGATAATTACTCGCGTTGCTGTTAGGCGTGAAGACTATTATTTTCAAAGTATTATTCTCAATTATATCTATGTGTGTGTGTGTGCGTGTGTGTGTGTTCGCAAAATATCTCAAGAACGGATGACTGAATTTCGACACAAAATTGGCCAGTCTCTTTATTTCGTACTAAAAATATCCCATTAAATGTTGGTGAACATTGACTGACACACCTGCACCCCCTCCCTCATCCTTGGAACTTTGATTTGTTTTTGTTTGATAATCGATATATTCAAGTTCATGGTTAATCGTTTAATTCACAAGCAATTATGGGAGATGATTGGATGACCCTAGTCTGGGGTGGGGGTCTTTACCCTAATACATTAATTTAGAATGATCTCTAATATTATTGCACGGAATACCACGATCTTGGTGCATATAATCATTGGGTCATTATTCTGTACATGCTTCATTACCTTTCACATTAGATACGTTTAGTGTGTCTGTTTACATGAGGGTTATTGTGTTTGTTTGTCTATTCACGTTGAGAGAGAATGAAGTAATATCAACGTGACTTGACCAGTCCTTGTATCCAATTAGCTCCCCCTTATGGAGCCTCCCAAAGGTATTTGTTCGATAATCTCGATAATCAAGGTACTGTAGGCTATTAATTATAATCTCGATAATCAAGGTACTATAGGCTATTAATTATAATCTCGATAATCAAGGTACTGTAGGCTATTAATTATAATCTCGATAATCAAGGTACTATAGGCTATTAATTATAATCTCGATAATCAAGGTACTGTAGGCTATTAATTATAATCTCGATAATCAAGGTACTATAGGCTATTAATTATAATCTCGATAATCAAGGTACTGTAGGCTATTAATTATAATCTCGATAATCAAGGTACTGTAGGCTATTAATTATAATCTCGATAATCAAGGTACTATAGGCTATTAGTTATAATCTCGATAATCAAGGTACTGTAGGCTATTAATTATAATCTCGATAATCAAGGTACTATAGGCTATTAATATATCTCGATAATCAAGGTACTGTAGGCTATTAATTATAATCTCGATAATCAAGGTACTATAGGCTATTAATTATAATCTCGATAATCAAGGTACTGTAGGCTATTAATTATAATCTCGATAATCAAGGTACTATAGGCTATTAATTATAATCTCGATAATCAAGGTACTGTAGGCTATTAATTATAATCTCGATAATCAGGTACTGTAGGCTATTAATTATAATCTCGATAATCAAGGTACTGTAGGCTATTAATTATAATCTCGATAATCAAGGTACTGTAGGCTATTAATTATAATCTCGATAATCAAGGTACTATAGGTAATCGATAATCAAGGTACTGTAGGCTATTAATTATAATCTCGATAATCAAGGTACTATAGGCTATTAATTATAATCTCGATAATCAAGGTACTGTAGGCTATTAATTATAATTAGGCCAACACTCTTGACCATTAACCGCTGTAACTCAAAAAGGGCTAGAGAAAAAGGGATGTTAATTTTCACCCCTATTCACTGGCTGACTCTTCCCAAAGAGTAGAAACATTAGCTGGAATACTCTAGCTGTTCTTTAATTATAGAGGTTAGTGGTCAAGAGTTTTGGCCTAATTATACTTAATAACCTATAGTTCTTGATTATTGGCTGACTTCACATACATATTTTGATGACTCCAGACCAACACATAGACGGGGTCCTTGACCCTCTTACATAAATATGGCATTATCTCCAATACCTCTGCGCGGAATAATATTACTTTTGGTGCCTATATTTCTTTGGTCGTAATACATGCCTCAATAATAACTTTTACAATCGATATGTGTTTGTGTGTCTGCCTCTTTGTGTGTCTGCCTGTCTGTTCGCACAATACCTCGAACACAAATGAATGGATTTGGACGAGACTGTCAGTCCCTTACTTTCTTACCCAAAAGGAGTACATCACCTTCTGGCTAACATTGGATGCAGCCCTCGCCCCCTGTAAATCACCTTCTGGCTAACATTGGATGCAGCCCTCGCCCCCTGTAAATCACCTTCTGGCTAACATTGGATGCAGCCCTCGCCCCCTGTAAATCACCTTCTGGCTAACATTGGATGCAGCCCTTGCCCCCTGTAAATCACCTTCTGGCTAACATTGGATGCAGCCCTCGCCCCCTGTAAATCACCTTCTGGCTAACATTGGATGCAGCCCTTGCCCCCTGTAAATCACCTTCTGGCTAACATTGGATGCAGCCCTCGCCCCCTGTAAATCACCTTCTGGCTAACATTGGATGCAGCCCTCGCCCCCTGTAAATCACCTTCTGGCTAACATTGGATGCAACCCTCGCCCCCTGTAATGTTTCAAAATGTAAAATAATGCATCTGGGAAAGAAGAACCCCGGACATTAACACACCTTTGAACAGAGCGGCAGAGAGGCTCCTCCTGGTAGTACTAACATGGATAAAGACCTTGGAATAAATATTGACAGTCATCTCAAATTTAGCAGTCATACCGACCTCCAAGTTAACACAGCAAATAGGATACTAAACCTCTGGAGACGATCATACTCATACATCAATGGAAAAAGCTTTTGCTCGCTCTACACATCTGTTATTAGACCCTTCCGCAAATATGGTCAATCCATAGCATATCCTAGACAGGAGAACGATAAGAAACTTGTGGAGCAGGTGTAGAGGGCCAAATAGATAACGCCAAATCTGAAACATTTTAACTTTGGTGAACGGTTACGAAAGTTAAAGGGAGGTTTCTAGTTTGTTTCCTACTCCTCCAGCAATCTTAAAATGTCACCCCCTTGACCCCCTTTCAAGATAAATTTGTACTTTTTCGGTAGAAAAATTTCCCGGCCGAAGGCCGATTACTCTTAAATTACAGGCTCGCTATCGCTCGCCAGGATAAAATCGACACCTAAATTGAACGAAAGGTCTTAAAATTGACAGAATGGGGTGGAAATTCTTAAAATCACCAAGCTAATGGGGCAAAAGTCTTAAAATCTCAAAAACAATGGGGCTAACCATGAGGGAGAAAGGGGTCAAGAAAAAAATGCCTCAAGTGGAGACCTCCCCTTAATAATGCCATCCATGTACTATAGAAGAGACAGAATTGACATGATCGATTGCTATACACCACCACCTCTTCAAGACCCGGGCACCACTTGGGCTGGAAGAGAACACTACACGAAGAGGACACAGGTTGAAGAACAAGAAACCCCACACCAGGACTACACTGAGACAACAGTTCTTTGCTGAGAGGTTGGGCAATCTATGGAACGAGCTGTTAAAGTCCCCCGAATTAAAGTTCCCTAAAAAAATGTCCCCCAAAATTAAAGTCCCCCGAATTAAAGTTCCCTGAATTAAAGTCCCCCGAATTAAAGTTCCCCCAAATTAAAGTCCCCCGAATTAAAGTTCCCCCAAATTAAAGTCCCCTGAATTAAAGTTCCCTGAAATAAAATCCACAAATTAAACTTCCCTGAATCTAAGTCCCCCGAATTAAAGTCCCCGAATTAAAGTCCCCCTGAATTAAAGTCCCCCCGAATTAAAGTCCCCTAAACTACGGAATACAGTGAACATGCCTGAGGGAGGAGTGGCAGAGGAAAAGGGGACAGTAGGGGGAATTAAAGGAAGGTGAATTAATGTTGTAGAGTATCGTGTTTTTTTTGTTTTTTTCACGCTTCATGTTCTTTCAGATTTTCTCGTGAGTTGTTCCTTGTAGGGGGGGGGGGGGAGGGGGGGGTAGAATAGTGAGGGGTGGTGGATAAGTGTGTGTGTGTGTGGGGGGGAGGGGGGGGGGTAGAATAGTGAGGGGTGGTGGATAAGTGTGTGTGTGTGTGGGGGGGGGGGGGGGGGGGGTAGAATAGTGAGGGGTGGTGGATAAGTGTGTGTGTGTGGGGGGGAGGGGGGGGGGGTAGAATAGTGAGGGGTGGTGGATAAGTGTGTGTGTGTGTGGGGGGGAGGGGGGGGGGTAGAATAGTGAGGGGTGGTGGATAAGTGTGTGTGTGTGTGGGGGGGAGGGGGGGGGGGTAGAATAGTGAGGGTGGTGGATAAGTGTGTGTGTGTGGGGGGGAGGGGGGGGGGTAGAATAGTGAGGGGTGGTGGATAAGTGTGTGTGTGTGTGGGGGGGGGGGGGGGGAGGGGGGGTGTTACTGAAAGGTTGGGGTGTTAGTTGGGGGTTAAGGGGCTAGTGCTTGTTTTTTGGGGGCTACTTATTCATAAATTTACTTAATTTTGAGTTTCCTCGTTAGACCTCCAACACACTATAAATAATACCCCCTATACCCCCTATACCCCCTTTCAAGATATATTTGAACATTTTTTGGTAGAAAAATGTCCCGGCAGAAGGCCTATTTCTTAAAAAATTACAGGCTCGCTATCGCTCGCCAGGTAAAAATCGACACCTAAACGGCCCAAAGGTAAGTAATGGGACGAAAGGTCTCAAAATCGCCAAACTAGTGAACAAACGTCTTAAAATCGCAAAACAAATGGGTCTAACCATGAGGGAGAAGGGGGTCCAGAAAAAACGAGTACCGTACCTAGCATTCACTTAAAACGTTTATAAAGTGAAGTGTCTTTTCAGCGGGGTACTCCGTGGAATGGGTGTAATCCTAAGTAATTAACCCCTTATGTGCCTGCGACGTCTTCTGAATTATATGTTTTCTATATTTAGATGATGAGGTGCAGTTTAAGGGGAGGTTTTTAGTTTGGTCCCTAGATATCCTTCAAGCTTCAGATTACACCCCCTTTAGATAAATTTGATAAATTTGTACATTTTTCGGTAGAAAAATATCCCGGCTGAAAGCCGGTTCCTCTTAAATTACAGGCTCGCTATCGCTCGCCAGGATAAAATCGACACCTAAATGGCACGAAAGGTCTTAAAATTGACAGAAATGGGTTGAAAGTTCTTAAAATCGTCAAAATAATGGGGCGAACGTCTTAAAATTAGAAAAGCAATGGGGCTAAACATGAGGGAGAAAGGAGTCAAGAAAAAAATCCCTCAGGTGGAAATCTCCCCTTAAGAAATATATGTTGAAGTAAAAGGGTTAAGTGCGATAGTTCGAAGCCTTTTAATTGGTAGAGTCCCTTTTTAAACTGCATAACATCGTCTTATAGTAGCCGGAATAAAGTTAAAAGGATGTCGACGGTATAGAAGGGGTTAATAATAAAATCTTACATAGAAATGATGATTCAGATCGCGTGGTCAGTGCACTAAACATCTCTAGCTTTGGCATGCAACTATTAACTCGTTCAATTATTATATAAATATTATAGTAAACATAAATTTAGAGATAATGGAATATTTTTGTTTTGTTTTAGATTTTACGTAATTTTTTTTATATATATATAATAGCATTTTGCCCCATTTGATGCATTTATAGTTATAGTAATTAGTTATAGTATATTAGTTATAGTTATAGTAATTAGTTATAGTATATTAGTTATAGTTATAGTAATTAGTTATAGTATAGTATATATAGTTATAGTTATAGTAATTAGTTATAGTATATTAGTTATAGTTATAGTAATTAGTTATAGTATATTAGTTATAGTTATAGTAATTAGTTATAGTATATTAGTTATAGTTATAGTAATTAGTTATAGTATATTAGTTATAGTTATAGTAATTAGTTATAGTATATTAGTTATAGTTATAGTAATTAGTTATAGTATATTAGTTATAGTTATAGTAATTAGTTATAGTATATTAGTTATAGTTATAGTAATTAGTTATAGTATATTAGTTATAGTTATAGTAATTAGTTATAGTATATTAGTTATAGTTATAATAATTAGTTATAGTATATTAGTTATAGTTATAGTAATTAGTTATAGTATATTAGTTATAGTTATAGTAATTAGTTATAGTATATTAGTTATAGTTATAGTAATTAGTTATAGTATATTAGTTATAGTTATAGTAATTAGTTATAGTATATTAGTTATAGTTATAGTAATTAGTTATAGTATATTAGTTATAGTTATAGTAATTAGTTATAGTATATTAGTTATAGTTATAGTAATTAGTTATAGTATATTAGTTATAGTTATAGTAATTAGTTATAGTATATTAGTTATAGTTATAGTAATTAGTTATAGTATATTAGTTATAGTTATAGTAATTAGTTATAGTATATTAGTTATAGTTATAGTAATTCAGCATTTTTTTGTATATGAACCCCTTTTCACCTTCATATATATTTCAGAAATCTGCTTCCATAAGTTATTTTTCTCAATCCGAATCTTAATTGATCACTTGCGAGTTTCAGGCTATAAGGAAGTTGGAGCTCTGACCATCAATATTTAACAGCATTATCAGCTACAATACGGATATATTACATATATAAATACATAGAACCAAATTGACCATACATTTTATCCATTAGAAATCCACATTATTATTAAATTTATCTTTAATGTCGATGTTCACGGCTCCAACTTCCTTATAGCCTTAAACTCACAAGTGGTCAATTCCACCGTTACGGATCCGCCGCCCCACCATGGATTAATAGGATCTGACATTGATAATCTGGTCCGGGGTGGAGGTCACGAGCCACACAGACAATGGGCGTCTCCCTCCTCCCCCAGTGAAATAATTTGTGCTTGATCACTGCGGCGGCCACGGGACCTTGGGTGACGGAGGCCGATGGAGGGCGTGGTTTGAGGTATAAAGACTGGCTCGGGTAGAATGAAGTCAGTCTACCCTCCAGATCTCACCCAACAATCATCATGTACTCTTCCGTAGGTTGATCGTCTGCAGAGAATGCCGAAGCCGCATTTCTTAGTTATATTGTTATGAGAGAGATGCTATAATTATAATATCTTCAAATGCAGGGATTATGGCACTCACAGCTTTGGAAACTATGATAGTTGTAGCCATTGGATATGTGAAAAGAAAACAAAAGTTAGCATTCTATATAATATTCTCGCCTTTAGAAAGATCTAATAAGAATTTCGTATCGACCATAGTGTTACCACTTCATATAAAGCTATCATTGATAGTCGCTATAGCTATTAAACAAGTTAATATCAATTGGATATACGAAAGAGGAAAACGTAGGTCAGAAGTGCATAGATTATCAGAATGTGATAATCTTCAGATTGAGAAAATACTCAAAAATAAATTTACATTGTAGTTGTTATGGTGTCAATCAAAAGTCAACAAAAATAGTTGTGTGCATGTACTGGCTATGTTACATGCATTGGCTATGCGAACAATAAGTTTGGCAGACTACCTGAGGCTTCCAATAACAAGGTGATTACGGAGGTAACAAAAACTGCATGACCATTAGACTATTTACTTCTAATTTAATAATTGTAGTCATGCCCCACCAGCGAAGGAAGTAGTTTTATGTCATTAAACGTCAACAATGAGCTGACAGTGTCTACTTAATTAGCTACCATCTACAGTCAAAGTCAACAGAAGGGAATCCCTTGTGTAATATCATACTTTTGCGTGAAGTGAATGTAGTTCTAGTACCGTAACAATTATTGCCATTGGTTGACGCAAATGCCAGCTTCACCTGCAGATAGTAATAACATTAAATTGAATTTATGCGAGATGGAAAACCGAAACTAATATTCTCAAGATCTAGACAATTCTAAAACTGTATGTAATTCGTGTGAACTTCAAAGATGCCTGTGTGTTATCTGAGGCATTATGATCTCTCTTGCATTAAACAGAAAGAACTGTATGAGACCTGTCTAATGAGACATGCTTAACACTCTGTCAACATATAGGTACAGTACTATATGACCTACTGAATGCGATTTTGTTATTCATCTGAAAGTCACTAGATGTAGAGTAACTTCGTGAATGCTGCGAATTAGTAAATGAAGTTTGAGAGGTTATTTTAGACTGAGTAAAATCTTATTGTGGCTACTAAAATGCCTTACACTGTTTCTCCTGCAGGTGCTGATCATAAGCCTGGTGGTGGCCGCCTGTGTGGCTCTCCCTGGCGGCTATGGTGGACCTGGTCACGCCCTTGGGGGACACGGCGGCGGGCATGGTGGTGGATATAATGACTACAGTGTAAGTATAGTGTATTAATATTTACTTAGCATTATACCACTCCACCCTGTATTTTTCTGAGTATCGTATAAACATGACTCCATTCTTACCACATACCCTATATATCCCTCTAATTGACCAATTTGAGGTGAACAGTATAGTAAGTGGTTAGTACTTGGACGGGTGACATGTTTGTTTGAGGGACGGGCACCTTCCTTGTGGCACCAGACTGGGGTGGCTAGTTGTTGTCTGGTTGGAAACTCCCCTTAGAATTCAAGCTCAATTTACTTCCAGTTTGCGTTTCTGGCAGGTAGACAGGCTTTGTCGATTGTTGAACAAGCTTTATTCCATCCCACCAAGACTATTATAGGGATCTGTGGAGTATAATTGACTTGATTCAGTCGTTCCCTGAGTAAATATTAGTGTTTACTTGTCACTGTATACAGTGCATTAATTGTTATTTAAGTACCTTGCCCACCGCACAGGGATTCAAATCCCAACAATACCCCTCCTACTAAAATCAATATATCACCATATACTAAATCCTCTATTAAAGTCGTTGCTACATGCAACCAAATATATTCCTTCCTGCCCGTCCTACAAAAATGAACTTCCTCTGCCATCCTCCTTGCTTCAGACGTGGAAGATGAACACAAAATAATTGCCTCCTTGTCTCTCCACTTCCCCCCAGGCTCCCACCCCGTACAACTTCGACTACGGTGTCTCTGCCGGCTACACAAACTTCGGCCAGGGAGAGTCCGGCGACGGCTACGGCAACGTGAAGGGCAGCTACTGGGTCAACCTTCCCGACGGCCGCGTGCAGAAGGTGTCCTACTGGGCTGACGACAGTGGATACCACCCCACCGTCACCTACGAGGGCAAGGCTCGCTACCCCAGCGGTGGACACCATAGCGGAGGATACCACTGAGGACGACATGTTTATACTATATGACATTCCATTCCATACCTATACCCTTCTCTAAATTAGTATACTGACGCCATTGCTTTAAAACCTATTCCATACATCCAACAAATTGGACTACATGATTTATGGCACTACATCAAACCAATGTAAATACTCCTACAAGTGAACTCTGAATACTATTATCCATTACTACTGTTTCCTACGACATACAGCAAACCTATCACACCTGGTTAAGTTGTGCGAGTACATACCTTTCTGGATATGATATGTTCTACGATACCACATCAGGAGTATCTACTATCTAGCCAAGTATCACCGATTACCAGATGATCTGTATATAGATATATATTTGATTCTTCTATATTGACTGTCAAATTTCATCTATTTTTCTACTACATATTTTTGTGAAGAAATAAATGTGTACCAGTATTAAAAGGAACTGTTTCTATTAATCACCAACCAGACATATTGTATATCATTAGTAGGAAGAACATCCTTTAATTTTCATATTCATATACCGGTAATTATATGAATTTTTGTATATTGAAAGGCAATATAATCCTGCTTAAGCCATCCAGTATACCATGACACCTTTTTTCTGTCTAGATGATTTTTGAAGCTTAGAAGAAATCTGTGGGAGTCAAAAGATTAACTGAGATGGCTATTACTGCTTTGATTGCTAGATATTTTATTCAGCTTAGGAAGAGCCTTAATGAATCAAGAAGGTAAAAACTACCTTAATGAACCATTGAGTTCTACAAATTTCACCTGACGGATCAAAATCGTCTAGTGGTAACCAAAATAAATGGAAAAAAGGATTTACTGTAGATTGAAAGGGTTAACTATTAGTATAATCGTGTATTGTCATATTATCACGAGTCAATGTAAGTGGTCGCACTTTCCTGTATAGCGTACTATGCTAAGTAAGTGAGAGTGGCAGCAAGACTGTGTTTCATTTCAGTACGAAGACCAGTAGGCTATTGTAACGACCTTAGAAGAAATTAGATTGTATCTGGGAAGTGGTTAACCAGTAATATTATATCTAGTTTGAAAAAAAAAAATATATATATATACCGGTATATAATTACAATGAAACATTTATATTATTGCTTTCAAATACTGTCACAAAAAGGTGTGAGAACTGTACCACGATTATACACACAATAAATAAATATATAAATAAAAGACTGACACAATCTCCATTTATTAGCACTTTCAATCCCATTGTTGTAAGCTTAGACACCGGCCATAATAGATGGCTGAAACAAGTTGAGGTTGTCTTTTTCTCAGTTAAGCCACGTTCACTCACACGTTCGGTACATTAACCTCATAAACCTCATACGCACGTGCACACAACCACCTGACTTGATTACTTAATTATTGCGTTATACATTCAGTTCTATAACATAAACTATAAAAGCCAGTATATAAATTGTTTTGCAATGTTGATAACATATGCACTAGCAACCATTAGGTGAGATATGTGCGTAAAAATATATACAGTATGTGGCCGAATATACTTGGTCCAGATTTATTCCTAATGCGGCAGGAACAGCAAAGTTCTGAAGTATTGTAAGCCAGAGTGGAGTAGTGGAAGCGCCCTGGGCTCTTATCTGAAAGACCGGGGTTCAAATCCCCACTGATAGCTAATGGACTTGTCTAACATGCTTTAGTGTTTTTTCGTGGAAGACAATTAATTAAACGAAAACAAACAAATGATATAGATCTTCCCTGCACCCTTGGTGAGATCTCTGAAGAAAACTATCTGCATGACGGGTTGAATTTGGTGTAAATTAAGGGGGTCACCTGGTTTTGTTTTCTCCTTTTCTCTTTCTCTCTTTCTTTGGCTTGTATCCGTTCGGCCCCATTCAGCCTACTGTTTTAAGACGTTTATCCCCATCCAGGTGTCGATTTCTTCCTGGCGAGCGTTAGCGAGCCAGCATTGTATGGAGAAATCCGGCTTAATTTTTCTATCGAAAAATGTACAAATTTAGCCTGCTGTCAAAACCATTTAAAATAATATGCTGGCTCGCTACCGCTCGCCAGGAAAAACCAACACCTGGATGGGGATAAACGTCTAAAACAGTAGGCTGAATGGGGCCAAATGGATACAACCCAAAGAGAGAGGGAGAGCGAAAAACAAAAACGAGGTGGGTCCCCTTAAGACCTAATGCAACAGCAGCTACAAGGCTCTGGGATCCAAAGTGGAGTAGAAGTAACACCATAGTCTGTTATCTTGAAAGACTGGGGTTCGAATTCCCCCTGCCCGCTATAGTCCATTCATTATACGTAGGCCAGAAATCGTGACCCCCTAACCTCTGTAACTCAAAACGGGTTAAAGCAAATGGGCTGTAAATGTCCACACCTATTCCCTGACTGACTCTTCCCAAATGGTAGTAGGAATATTAACTCGATTACTCTAGTCGATTTGGAGGTATAGAGGTTAGTGATCTAGATTGTTTGGCCTACTTATATTAAATGGACTATAGTGGATATTTCTTACACGTTATTATATTCTTTCATGGAAGGTTGACATACCATGCGTTGACGCTAACAGTTTCATACAAAATATATATAGTTTACAAAAATATGACAAGGCCACTAACTATTATGATATAATTCAAGTCTTGAAAAATAGATAATTCCATGGAATATATGAAAACTAAATATTTATCTTGTTCAAGTCCCATTTCCCTGTCAATATTAATTAATTTAAGACCTTTTGTGCTATTTAGGTGTCGATTTTTTCCTGGCGAACGATAGTAAGCCTGTAATTTTGGAAGAACCGGCCTTCGGCCGAGAAATTTTTCTAACAAAAAATGTACAAATTAATCTAGAAGGGGGATCTAATGAATGTGTGTTTAAGTTTGATGGAGGTCTAGGGAGGAAACTAGAACAATAGTGAATACATTATAAAATCCACCAAACAGTGAACCATCCCCTCTTAACTCCACCAACATAGGCGAAGGTACGCGCTCTCCCGAGTACCCCTCCAGTTATCCAAATTACCATATTTTACTTATCTAAATGGGACGTCTCAAATGTCCACTAACTCCAGGTTCTATATATTATTAGATGAACATAGGCATCGGGTGTTGGGAGACTTGTTCAAACAGTTTCGTCCAGTTTGGGAATCGAACCTGTTTTTCTCAGCCATGAACCGAACGTGCTAATCAATGCCACATATATGTTTTCTTTAATACATCGAAATATCCTGGTTGGAGTTACTCGTTCTTGTATCCCTCTTGGTAATGGATGGTTTTTTGTTTGAAGTATTAGGGTTCTTGCAGGCTTACTCAGTAGATTTAGAATACTGAATCAAAGGTTTTATTTGTGCAACTTTTACTATCTATCTATCTATCTATCCATGTATCTATCTATCTAACTCTCTATGTTTTTTAGGGATACTAATAATATAAATGGTCTGCCGAGAATGAAGCTTAATGATGAAGTAATGATCAATGTACATGAACATAAGTACCTAGGATTTATTATTGATGATAAACTAAATAATGATAAGGATGTAATAAGGACAAGAAATAAGTTTTATAATGAATTCAATTGTATTTTACGTAAATTCCCTAATGTTAATATTAATGTTTTTATTCAACTATTTAATAGTTATTGCTTAAGTTTTTATGGTACAGAATTATGGTTTTCCAATAAGCGGTGTGGTATTCCTCTGAAACAATTTGCGGTTGGATACCACAAAGCCATTAAGAAGATTTTAAAACTTAAATACTGGGAGAGCAACCACAAAGCATGTGATTTAGCAGGGTTAATGACATTCACTCATCTAATTAATTGGCAAAAAATACGGTTTGCTCACAGATGTATGATGAAGCCTTGTATCTTTTAAGAAAATGTTTACTTAACAATGATGATAGCTTATATTTGATGAAGGAAGTAAAGAATATTTTATTGAATATTTATAATATCGAATGTTTAATGGAAAATGACATTGACGCAGTAAAATCTAGAATTACTTTTATTCAAAGCCGTGAACCAACTATGAGATAAATGTGCTTCACAATTCTCTTACTATGTACAAAGTTTTATGTAGCTTTTACGAAATAAAATATTGAGTCTGAGTCTGAGTCTATCTATCTATCTATCTATCCATCCATCCATCCATCTATCTATCTATCAATCTATCTATCTATATATCTATCTATTCCCAGACAGCTTACTCCCCGAGTTGGTGGTCATGAATTAATTGATTCCACGTTCCTTTGTTTTCTGTCATCCGTCAGCACAAACTATGTTTTACAAATTTGATTGTAAATTTAGAATATATATATTATCCCTAACAAATGTAAACAATAACAAGAGACGATACATTGTCTCATAAGTGATGAGTCTCTTGTTAGTGGTGTACTATCAGTCACTTAAAATATACAGTACATAGCGAATTGAAGTACCTCTTTCAGAATTCTTGCTGAAATGATTGACATCCTAAATGACTTATAATATGCCCTATATTATTAATTGTCATGTGATAAATAAATGTTTTGAGATGAAACTCCTTGCCCCCTCCATTTCTATTTCAGAATACTTAGTTCTGCTCTCCCGTTTTTATAATTAGTATATTTATTAATTAATATATCTCATTATATAATTATGTTTTAATTTTAAGTGTTTAATCTGCCTCGTGTAGCCCTTATTTCAATAATCTTGAATTCGCCCCCGTAGGTCAGCGATCAAGTAATACGATCTGATAGTAGCGAACTGGTCCGGGGTTGAGGTCACGAGCTACACAGGCAATGGGCCTCCCCTTCCTCCCCCAGTGAAACAAAATGTGCAGCCGGGACCTTGGGTGATCAAGGCCGGGGGAAGAGCGATGGGCGTGGTGGGTGAGGGAGGGTGTGGTGAGTGAGGTATAAAGACTGGCTCGGGTAGGGTTCAGTCAGTCTACCCTCCAGATCTCACCCAACGATCATCATGTATTCTTCTGTAGGTTAAGCGAAGTTAACTTGATAGCATTGATTCAGTAAATATACCTTAGCCACATTTCACAGTATTATTGCTATAAGATAAATTGCTATACAGTTTCTTTGTTTGGGTTTAGAATACATTCCCAGCTTAGGAAAATTACAATTGGATATTTTCATTTCTGAAAATACTCATCTTCAAATGGAAAATGCATCTATAAAGAATATTCCGGTATATAATTTCAAATTCATATATAATTGTTATTAGTAGTATTTATAGCTCGTCATCTCTTGGTATCATCTAGGCATTTAGAAGAGGAAAAAAAACGTTACAAGTGAATTTCAGAATGGGATTAACTGCAGAATGGGAAAGTACCCAAATAAAATTTTACAAGTTTGCTATATCGTTGTTAACACATAAACAAGCAATCACTAATTTGCATATATTGTTAACCATTCATATGAGTACTACCTGACTATTCTAACAGTGAAAGTATAAACAAGTGACTGACGATTGCAATTTTTCTTTTTTATATTTGCAGTCATGCTAGTCAATCGATGAGGTTGTTTCATGCCATTGGACAGTAACAATTATCTGACACGTTCTACCTAATCGACCACTTGCGAGTTTCAGGCTATAAGGAAGTTAGAACCGTAAACATCGATATAATATATAAATGCTATAATAATGTGGGTTTCTGATGGATAAAAAGTGTGATCAATTTGGTTCTATATACTTATAAAAGTATTATGACCTTATTCTATTTTACAATTCTGCTAAATATTGATGGCCACAGCTCCAACTTCCTTATAGACCGAAACTCGCAAGTGGTCAAATGTCCACCATCTACAGTAACAGTCAACAAAAGGCATCCCTCTCAGTTCGATGCATTATCTTCTTTTATGTGTGTTTAAATTAGGTTATATGACTATATTGAAACCGGTATAGCAAGAATGATCGACAATCTAGGTACGGCACTATTTGGATTAATATTGTCAGTATCTACTGAATGCAACTGTGTATCCATTTGAAAGTCGCTAAAGATCACTGGGTCTTCTAGCTAACCTATTCTATATTTCTCTTGCAGGTGCTGGTTCTAAGCCTGGTGGTGGCCGCCTGTGTGGCTCTCCCTGGCGGCTATGGTGGACCTGGTCACGCCCTTGGGGGACACGGTGGCGGGTATGGTGGTGGATATAATGACTACAGTGTAAGTATAGTATATAAACACATATAGTCTATAGGCCAAATCCCCAAGATCTATGAATCTGAACTTAACTGTCCAGTCATACCGAGGCAGTTTTGTCTTCTCAATAGGTACTGTTTCCCACTGTATATTTTTTATGGTGTGTCGGTGGGATTTTTGGTGTAGTACTGAATCTAAGTACAATACAAATTGTATCCCAATAAAGGGAATATTTTCCCATGATACATTGGGATTCGTACCGGAGAGCTTGTGGTTACTAGATTAGTAGTACGACCAAACCCCCACACCTTCCCTTGGTCCTACCATGTTACTTGAGTCTAAGATGCTACACGGATGTGATGCAGTACCGGCTTGGAGTTGATTGGTTGTTGCATGAATGGGTGTCCAACTGGAATTCCATGAAGGGCTCGAGTAATTAGGTTACCCCCCCCCCCCTCATGGGTACATAAATCGCAGTCATTACATAAGCGTTGTTGCCATCTGGCTAAATACCAGACCTTCTAGAGCTTTGAAAAACAAATCTCTTCACATAGCTGCGTCTCAACCAGGCACGAATGGAGACCTATGAGTTAAAATTAATTATGACTATGTTGTGTTTCAACGAAATTTGAATATTCCCAGTCCCTATAATTGTGCAATACATGTTCTTAAAATACCATATTCACCGCACGTTGAGCCATCAATCGGCACTGCCTATCCTAAAATAATGAACTTCCTCTGTCATCCTCCTTGCTTCAGAATTGGAGGATGTAAACAAAATAATTGCCTCCTTGTCTCTCCACTTCCCCCCAGGCTCCCACCCCGTACAACTTCGACTACGGTGTCTCTGCCGGCTACACCAACTTCGGCCAGGGAGAGTCCGGCGACGGCTACGGCAACGTGAAGGGCAGCTACTGGGTCAACCTTCCCGACGGCCGCGTGCAGAAGGTGTCCTACTGGGCTGACGATAGTGGATACCACCCCACCGTCACCTACGAGGGCAAGGCTCGCTACCCCAGCGGTGGATACCATAGCGGAGGATACCACTGAGGACTTAGGATAATATTGATGATTGAAAATATTGTTGAGAACTTTTGACACCGCTGAAGACTAATTATATTGCTAACGAATTACACTATCATCTATCTTACCTCTTACTAAACCCCCTTCTGTTTTACAACTCGATATATTTTTTTCCAAACCATTTTGTATATTACAACATATTTTATCTACCTATCGAATGTCTAAAGAAAGGTTGGTCAAAAGATTAAAGGGAAGCGTGCCAACCACAAAGGAAGAATAGAAGGGTGTATACAAATAGAGGTTCAGAGCATTTACCTTCACCCTGCCACCATTGTACTCACCCAGCCATGACACCACACTCTTGATGGACAAATGGTTAAGTTGGGGCCAAAGTTTATATTAATGTTATATATGTAATGATTTTGTGTCGTCATACTCTTTTTATGGAATTTTGTTTCATATCAGTTATTTTTATATATGATTGATATTTCTTTCTTGAGTTGTGTTTCGTTTCATATTAGTAATTTTTTATTTATTATTAGTATTGCTTTCTTGAGGTGCATTTTTCTAATATGATTTATTTTTTGTTATTTTTCCTGACTTCCAAATAACCTTATTTATGAGCCTGATAAATGGAATATACAGTGTATTATGATAAACTAACATGTACAGCGTCGTGATGATAATAAAAGCAATATAATGACAGATTGAAATACTTCCTTTAACCCTCTTTTGAAGTCTATATTATTTCAGCCAGTTAGTAACCATACACGAGCAAACATACTGCAATTGACACTATCACTTTAAAAATGATCACTCAATGCATTTTTAGACATTTATGCTTATATCTGCCCGTTTATGGTTAGTCAATTGTATTATTCACACACACACACACACACACACACACACATACACTCACTTTTTCTCTTCGCTTTAATCCCCCTAGTCATGATCTCAACACACACACACACACACACACACACACTCACTTTTTCTCTTCGCTATAATCCCCCTAGTCATGATGTCAACAGAATCAAACAAGTCACTCTCTAAGGTGACACGTAATTCATCGATCCAACCACACAACAATACATCTATCTATCCACCCATCCACCTCTTCACCCATCCATCCACATATACATTCATCCATTTATCTATTCATCCAACCCATCCACCCACCTATTCATCCATCCATTTATCTATTCCTCCAACCCATCCACCTCTTCACCCATCCACCCACCTAGCCATCCATCCATGTATCTATTCCTCCAACCCATCCACCCACCTAGCCATCCATCCATGTATCTATTCCTCCAACCCCTCCACCTCTTCACCCGTCCACCCACCTAGCCATCCATCTATGTATCTATTCCTCCAACCCATCCACCCACCTAGCCATCCATCCATGTATCTACTCCTCCATACATACTGTACATACACTGTTAACCCCTTCTGTACCGGCGACGTCTTTTTAATATTATTCTAGCTGAAGTTAGACGATATTATGAAGCTTAAGAAGGATCTGTGGTAGTAAAAATTGTTAAATGAGCTAGTTTGAAGCTTGTTAATAGCTGGAGGAACTTTTTAGACTGAATAAAATCGTCTAATAGTAGCTAAAATAAAATATAAAAGACGTCGCCGGTACAGAAGGGGTTAAATGTATTCTGTTAGTTAATGGTCACAGTACAGGTAACAATATTGCCAACATATTATTGTACTATTAATGGTTGCAAGTACTGTAATCCTAACCATCAACATTAATATATTTACTGTCTTATTGCCTTAAGGGGAGATTTCCACTGGAGGGATTTTTTTCTGGACCCCTTTCTCTCTCATGTTTAGCCCCATTGCTTTTTAGATTTTAAGACGCTCGCCCCCTTTAGTTTGGCGATTTTAAGAACTTTCGCCCCATTTCTGTCAATTTTAAGAACTTTCGTGCCATTTAGGTGTCGATTTTTTCCTGGCGAGCGATAGCGAACCTGTAATTTGAGAGGAACCGGCCTTCGGCCGGCACATTTTTCTACCAAAAAATGTACAAATTTATCTTGAAAGGGGGTCTAGGGGGTGTAATTTTAAGCTTGATGGAGTTCTAGGGAAGAAATTAAATACCTCCCCTTAATTTAGAGGGGTGATATAATTAATAACTGCAACATTGAATACGGGTTTCCAACGTCATAATTTACTGTCTTATACTGTTTTTGTTTCGGATATTGTTTTACAGTGTACATCGATCCTTCTACCTAATCACTCATTCATTTTTTCCATTAAAAAAAAACATCCACCAGGATGATTGAGAGAGAGAGAGAGAGAGAGAGAGAGAGAGAGAGAGAGAGAGAGAGAGAGAGAGAGAGAGAGAGAGAGAGAGAGAGAGAGAGAGAGAGAGAGAGAGAGAGAGAGAGAGAGAGAGAGAGAGAGAGAGAGGAGGAGAGAGAGAGAGAGAGAGAGAGAGAGAGAGAGAGAGAGAGAGAGAGAGAGAGAGAGAGAGAGAGAGAGAGAGAGAGAGCACTGTACTTACTGTACAATTAAACATGGTGTATTAACGCAAAATGTCAATGGTAATATGCATTTGTATGAAACTATGATCTAGGTAGTTTACAAATCGTACGAAAGTAAATTTGTTACTGTTTAGACAGTAAAAGTTTTAAGACATTAATATTGATTTTAGGGAATGTTAAAATGTATGTTATGTACACTCGGCCAAATAAGTGATGTCGTGGCAATCAGTATATTTTGATCAATAATTACTATCAGCACAATCTAAGCTTTCATTCATCGTTTCGAGTGAGATAATATACAAACATGTTCCTATCTTTAAACACCCTATTCAACATCTGACAGACATTAATACAGCGTACAGCGAGTAAAGCTTAAGGGGAGGTATTTAGTTTGTTCCCTACGTTTTCATCAAGCTTAAAATTACACCCCCTAGACCCTCTTTCCAGATAAATTTGTACATTTTTCGGTAGAAAAATGTCCCGGCCGGAGGCCGGTTGCTCTTAAATTACAGGCTCGCTATCGCTCGCCAGGAAAAAATCGACACCTTAATGGCACGAAAGGTCTTAAAATTGACAGAAATGGGGCAAAATGTCTTAAAATGTCAAAACTACTAGGGCGAACGTCTTAAAATCTCAAAAGCAATGGGGCTAAACATGAGGGAGAAAGGGGTCCAGAAAAAAATCCCTCGAGTGGAAATCTCCCCTTAATGACAGCGGAGACACGACTTATTTGGCCAACCGTACATTAAGAATCTTCCGAGTACCTGAAAATGACGAGAAACAGCTGACCCATAAACGTCATATCCTAAGTAATCCTTAGAAGATACGATGACGCATATCTTTTCTGGTTTCTGGCTATTATTAGACGAGTTTATTCATATTAGGAAGGGTATATTGAAATCAGAGGGTTAATTGAGATAGTCTTTACCCTTGTATTTCCCACAGATCCTGCTCAAGCTGTATCAAATTGTCTAATGATAGCCAGGATAAACTGTCAAAATGCGTCATATTAAACAAATTAACTGCAACTTGACGCTAGCTTCATAAACTGGCGCTAATAATAACTTCCTGTATTTTATTTTATTTTTTCTACAGCTCTTCCACCTGTTTAGTGGGTAACAATTGTTCCCCATTATTACGGTAACAGAGGTTTATTATTGCATTCTTTCTTGGCAACAATTATATTTTCAGTTAGTAGATAAATTACTTCAATATTTTAGCTTGACCAGATGCTCAATCTTGATTAAAAATATAAGATAACAAACATATCTAACAAATCATATAAATCAATATATATATATATATATATATATATATATATATATATACAGTATATTATATAGTATAATATATATACTGTATATATATATATATATATATATATATATATATATATATATATATATATATATATATATATATATATTAAACCTTATAACACTGTACTGGCGTGTATTTGAAGCCCAATGCCGAGATAATAACATATATATATATGTGCATGTCACCAGCAATTCTCACACTCCTGAATAATATAACGCAGTGTCAGGAATATTTGCGAGTCACCTAAGAAGCTGCAGGAATGTCTGTGAGTGCAGGTAATATGGTTCCCGAGTCATGCAATACGTCACCGCCGTATATTACAACCACACACTCGAGGTCAATGGTATATTCAGGCGAGATTTGTATATATTTGGTCTTTGATTTATCTATTTATATATTTGTTTTAGTTTCTACCCAAAGCCTCCATAAAAAAAATAATAATAAGAATAATACACATAATAATAATAATAATAATAAAAACAATAATACAAATAATAATAATAAAACAACAAAATTCCCAAGACCTCCGTTCGAGATAAATTTGTTAATTTTTCTATATAAAAATGTTCCAGCCAAAAGCCAATTCCTCCTAGATTTCAGGCTCGTGAAAAAATCGACACCTAAATGGAAGAAAAGGTCTAAAAATCGCCAAACTAATGGGGGCGAACGTCTTATATTCTCAAAACTAATGGGGCCAAATATGGGGTCCAGACACGACCAAGCCGGCCTCCCCTTAAGTCACACCATTGATTTTCCAGGCATTCTTATAGTCGTCAACACTCCTCTGATAAAATGGGTAGGGTCTTGTTTGTCGAAGCCTCTGGGGACCATGGAGGAGGTTGGTAGGCAGGAATGGCTGTAATTAGACTCGAGGTAGATTATTTTTTGTGGTTGAATTTATAATAAAGGTAGATACTCTTAGATGGATGAAAATCGACTGAAGGTAGATAGTTTTAAGTGCACGAATACAGCGTGGGGATAGCAATTTTTTTTTATTTTAATTAACATGAATTGATAGTGGAGGAAGATAATCTCCAGTAGTTGAAATTAAACTGAGGATAGATACCTGTAAGATAGATACAGTAAGACAGCAGGTAGAGGGTTGATGGAATATAGATTAAAGATAAGTAATTATGCAAGATTAATTATACTTAAGGTAGGTGTTTCCAGAACGATGAAAGTTGCTTAGACTTTGCAAATTACTAAACCAGAAATCCCGTAAAAATTATCCGGCACGAAGGTTATTGTGACTCAGGCCTTACTCTGTGCATATTTCCCCCCAAGTGACACAATCCGGCCAGGTCAAGGCAGATCCTTGGTGTTCCTCTGTGTGTGTAGTATATATACTGAAGGAGGCCAGGCAGTAGTCAGTTCACTCCGCCATAGGAAGCTAACCATGTATTCTCCGGTAAGCAACTTGGTCTTGAAGTGTCCGTGCAGTCGCCTCCATGAAATCAGTGTTACAGCCTGTGAAACTATGGGCTTGAGATCGATTCCACGGGGAGATAAAAGTCATTACAAGCTCAAAATCTCTAAGGCACTGTGATAAAGTACTTCTGCATAACATATTGTTGATTATGCCTGCTTCTTAGTCCACACGAGAAAGAATCTTCGAGTTAGTGGCAGTTTAATATACTACAAGAAAGAAGGATTATATTAAGAATGTCACAATCTATTAAATTGATACAACAGTTGCCTTTTAATCGATTTGAATCTGAACAGCTTCTATGCTCCTGCAACAATTCCAGCTTATGTGCTTTATTGAAAGGAACACACATACACTCAACTGCAATTAAGAATTCTAACGCATCTACGCTTCAACATATGCTACACTTACTGTATAATAATGTCTGGTTTCGTCAGTCAGTAATACATTTCTTTAGATAACTTGGCAACTGTCAATGACGTTTCAGAAACGTCAGAGCCAGTTTTCAGCCTCAGCACGGTACATTTCACTTCCTTGTTAAGGTATTTCTTAGAACAACATAATAATAATCAATAAAATATATATACAAAATAGTTGGTAGCATACTTAACTTACATTATTAATATAATGCTATAAATATGACTATATTAGATAAACAAATAAAATTAAACCAACTGTGATGGGTGTTATCACAAGTTCGAATTTGTTTTGCTTTAACTTAATGAACTACAGTATAATGATTTACTCCTGTAGGTGCTGCTGCTATGCCTTCTGGTGGGAGCTAGTGTGGCCCTCCCTGGTGGCCATGGGGGAGGTGGAGGTGGCCATGGTGGTGGTGGTGGTAGTGGAGGAGGTGGTGGAGGTTATGGTGGTGGCAGTGGAGGAGGTGGCGTTGTTATCGTCAGTGGAAGTGGTGGTGGAGGAAGCGGAGGACATGGTGGCGGCATTGGTGGAGGAGGACTAGGAGGAGGATACGGTGGCGGTGTTGGTGGAGGACATGGTGGTGGCGGCATTGGTGGAGGAGGCCTCGGTGGTGGAGGACTAGGAGGATACGGTGGCGGTATTGGTGGAGGACATGGTGGTGGTGGCATTGGTGGAGGAGGCTTCGGTGGTGGAGGACTAGGAGGAGGTTACGGTGGAGGCATTGGTGGAGGTCATGGTGGTGGTGGTGGTGGAGGTGGAGGAGGTGGTGAGGGCTATGGTGGTGGCAGTGGAGGAGGTGGTGTTGTTATTGTCAGTGGAGGAGGAAGCGGCGGAGGAGGAGGATATGGTGGAGGCATTGGTGGAGGCCATGGTGGTGGTGGTGGTGGTGGTGGTGGAGGAGGTGGAGGCTATGGTGGAACTACTAGCTACGAAATCAGTGTAAGTATTATCAGTATATTTCATATCTCTAAACGCTTGTGCTCTTATTTTGAGAGCTATTTTCTTTACCTTTTCTTAGACAGTGATTCACATTTATACTTTTATAATTTAAGCAATAATAATATGTCTGGCATAAGGGATATTATTTACATAATATAATCAACTAAATTTGATGTCATCTTAGCATAAATATAACGCCTTCCCTCTCCATCTCTCCAGGCACCGACCCCCTACACCTTCGGGTACGGTGTAGGTGCAGGCAACACCAACTTCGGGCAAGACGAGACCGGTGACGGTTACGGTGGTACACAGGGCGGGTACTGGGTGAACCTTCCTGATGGACGGAAACAACATGTGAAGTACTGGGCGGACGGTAGCGGGTACCACGCCCAGGTGTCCTACGAGGGGGAAGCCCACTACCCAGGCAAGAGCTACGGTGGCGGCGGATACCACTGAGGAAGGATGCCATGTATTTTGGCCAAGTTTTTCAGAAATCTATATTCTGGTTAGCTCCTACCAAGACAATTTCGGTACTACACATAATACTATTTGCGATGTTTTATTTATTAAATATTCAGCTGCAAATTGCGTTACTTGATATTTTGTAAACAATCATCTTAATTGTTAAATTGCCAAAACAATAAATTACCTAATATCGAATTGCTTTTCTAATTACTAACACGAAATATAGATTAGGAAAAATGGCTCGTTGTGTGTGAATGATTTACCTTTTGACCGGCTCCATTTACTGAATCTTGAAGAATAAAAACCTTTTTCCAATTGAGGAGTTTTTGTCCATTGTCCCATGAATAGAAGGTACAACTGGGGACTAAAAAAACATGATACAGTTCGCCACAAGAATTTGTACACACCGTGATTGTAAGTTAGTAAGGAAGGAAGATTAATATGAATACATTAGAAGTATATTTCATTATGAGAGTACTTATTTAATATGACTTGTTAACGGTTTTATAGCAAATAATTCTTGACAACTATATGTAACTTACACAGGTCTGACAGAACACACGGAACATGTGGTGGAGTGGCTTTGTACATTAAAGATTCTCTAGTAAGTACAGATTTTTTTGAAGCATTTAGATGAGGCAGTACAGAGGTAGGGGTCAGAGTAGAAAGCCTAAATTTGGCGGTTATCCTAACAGACCTTCACATGCCTCCCTACAAGAGGTCAAATTCCAGCTGGTTGGATACATACTGCCTTAGAAGAGCTGGGTGCCGCAACCCATAACATCCTGTGGTTGGGGTACTTCATGTTACCTAACATTAAATGGAGACAGATAAAACACCAAATAAATTAAGGCCAAACACCTCAAACACAAAAGGTGACGTACACACAAAAGCATCACTTAATTTATGTTCTCTGTTCAACTTATACCAACACTTTTACGAACCAACCAGAGATAAATTGTCCTAGACCTAATTTTTTCAAACATTCAGAACATAGACGGCAATACCAACATTTTGAATACAACAAATTCTGACCATAGACTAATTGAGGTACTAACCAACCTTGAGTACCTACACGATGACCCCCTCCTCCTCAAAAAAAAAAAAAATATATATATATATATATATACCGGTATATATTATATATATAATATATATATATATATATATATATATATACAGTATAATATATATATATATATATATATATATATATATATATATATATATATATATATTTATATATATATATATATATATATATATATATATGTATATATATATATATATCTATATATATATATACGGTATATATCTATATATATATAGATAATATATATATATATATATATATATATATATATATAATAAACAAATTAATAAATGAAAACATAAAACAAAGAAAAACGAAAGCACATACTAGTGCTTTCAGTAAATACAATATAAATAATGTACATATTAATTGGACAAGCATAAACCTGAAATTAGGAGAAATAGACTGAGAAACTCAAAACAATTTCATAATGCCTCGGCATTGTGACTGAACTAGTCAAGAAATCCTGTGGTCCTCACATCCCAGAGGGAAAAAAGAAACTCAAAAGTAAACAAGAACGATAATGGAGGAGGTTCTACACACCCAATGAAACTACTATCCCATCGTCTCTCTCAAGCTTACCGGAAAGGCAAATCGAGGATATAGAACACAAGTTGAGAATATCCTACCGAATACAAATAGGAAAAGAAACTATGGCGGTTCAAGAAATAAGGAAACAAATAAAAATACCTCTCATATGCGACACATAAATCCAGTACACCAAAGTAATGACGGAACTTACAACACAGATGGTAGATAAATGACCGAACTTCTATGCAAACAGTATGCCAAAGTGTTCAGCCAACGTGACCAATCTAAAACAATTGAAAATTAAAGTAGATTCTTCATGGAAGATAATAGAGTCACCCTTCAAATAATGATTAGATATAGACTTTGGGCCAACCGATATAGAAAAGGCAATAAACTCCATTTCACTCTGCCCAGGGACCAGACTCGTGGAGTTCAGTATTACTCAAGAACTGTAAAACATCACTCGCATGACCTCTACTGATAACGTGGAGAAATAATCTGGATATTGGAAAAACCCAGAAAACCTGAAAAACATAACAATCGCACCACTCCACAAGAGAGGAAGTAAAGTTCTACCAAAATATTGTCGACCAGTTGCACTAACAACCCACACCATCAACAGTTTTGAAACAGTGTTGCGTGGACAAAATTTAGGCTACATGAAGGAAATTGGGCTTCACAAATCAGGACAACTTGGATTTAGAGCAGAAAGATCATGTCTCACAACTGCTAGAACACTATGACGAAGTCCTAGATGCCCTGGACGAAAACAAAAATAATAAAAAATGTAGATGCCAAAGCTTTTCATAAATGGGATCATGGAATAACTGCCCATTAACTGAAAAAGGGGAAACTGGGAAAGTGGGGAGATGGATATACAATTTCCTCATTAATAAAACACAATCGGTAGCAGCATATCAAGCAGTATCAGAAGATTCAAAGCTCTATTTCCCAGAATACAGTGTTAGCGTCTCTACTATTCCTCATCCTAATTAGTGATATCGATCCTAAGGTGAAACATAACTATATGTCTCATCATTTGCGGATGACTCAAAATGGTAGGCATAACCACATTAGAAGATTTTTTTTTTTTTACAAGCTGACATGAATGTAGTGTTTCAGTGGGCCAAAGACAATAACATACACAGTCTAGGAATAACCATATTAGAAGATAATTTGTTTTTGTTTCTGCAAGCTGACCTGAATACAATGTTTCAGTGGGCCAAATTTAATGGCATGCAATTTAATGAAGATAAATATCGACTGCTTAGATACGGAAGAAATGAAGGGATAAACTAATGCACAACATACGTAACAGAGTAAAACCCACCAATGCAACAAAGTGCAAATACTAACGATCTTGAGGTAGTATTGTCAGAAAACATATCCTTCAAAGAACATAACCAAGCCAAAGCAATAGCGACAAGGAAACTAGCAGGTTGGAACCTATGCACTTACAGGACAAGTGCAGAAATGCCAATGATAACGCTCTTCAAATATCTGGTAATCTTTCGCTTGGAGTACTGTAGTGTACTAACTAACATATACACACACACCTGGTGAAATATAATTATGGCCTAGAGAGTGCTTAAAGAGGCTTCACATCCCACATCAGCTCGGGACCGGCTGAAAGTTCTTTACTTCTATTTACTGGAGCAAAGAAGAGATATATATTTAATAATTAAATCTACACACGGAATATTATTAAAAGATTAGTGCTCAATAAGCACACCACAATATTATGGAACTGGAAAGATAGGGGAAGTAGCAAATGTATTATCCCACCTTTAAAATGTAGGGGAGCTATGTGCACACCGAGGGACTCCTGGTTGACAAATAGGGGCCCTAATCTCTTCAATAAAATACCAGAGAACGTGAGATGTCTGATGGATGTGCCAATGGCAGTCTTCAAGAGAACCTTATTCAACCATCTCAAGCCGGCGCCTGTCCAACCATGCTTCACAGGGGAAAGAGCTGCTCACTCGAATTGTCTAGTTCATCAAGCACTGGCAGTAAATAGACTCGAGGGGAGCAGCTTCTGCCGAGGCCATTGATAAATGGCCAAATCAACACAAAGAAAGGATAGAGAGTGAATGCAGGCAATGTTAAGGGATTTAATATGTATTGGAGGTAGATAATCGTAGGTAGTTGAATTTAAACTGAAGATATCTAACATCAGGTGGCTGAATTAATGACTGCAGACAGATGATTTACGTGATTGAACATAGACTGCAGATATATAATTATATTTGGGTTATTTAGACTGAAGGAAAGTAATTCCAGGAGGTTGATATATTTAGTTAATATTCCAACTTTACTTCAGGACATAAGCTTACTACCTGCAAATGCCAGGAGGTCTTTTTCCGGATGGCGAGTGAGACACCGAGAATGTTTGAGTGTTCCAACCGGCTATTTCGTGATTTTACCTTTGTAGACATACAATGCCTGGATGTTTCCTCGTGGCCCGTTGCAGCTCTAACTCCTCGAAGCTGCATTACCACTGTCACGCTGTTTCATTCTCGGACACCTCTCTCTGTCTCTCAAATGCCACCTATTGAGCTGTTTATTCACTAGGCACCTTACCCCATAGCATAATATATTTGATCTTATTCTATATATCTATGTGAATGAACGATACAAAAGGTAAAACTGCCTATAACAAGTGCCCCCCCCCCCCCCACCCTCAAGGTTAAAAGAGTGATAGTGACAAAATCAAGGCATATTAGAGGTAATTTAGGTGTGTTGGAAAGAAGCGTGGTGTACTTGTTAAGTGTCATGGAACGAATAGGAGGAGCAGGTGTTTGTAAGAGTTAGCTGGATTACTCTGTAAGTGAGGCACAAATAGAAACAGTGGGGGAAGCCAGGCAAATATACAGGAGTTCCAGCAACTCAGTATCTTATGCCAATGTGGCCTCCCCGGCGTACTGCCCTGCTCAACTGGTGCCTACAATCTCCCAAAATGGATAGGCATATTCATAAAATGCTAATTTATTGGAAAGAGCGAGGGTATTTTCAAGGCACAAATTCCATCGTAACAATATCACCCCATTAATACATCGAGATTCGAACCCGTGACTTTTAGGTTACCAGTCCAGTAGCAAGACCCCTCTACCACAACTTTCCTTTTGTTGTTCGAACTTTAATTCGCAAGCCACCAGACAAGAAATCCCGTAAAAATTGTCCGACACGAAGGTCATTGTGACTCAGGCCTCACTCTGTGCATATTTCCCCCCAAGTGACACAATCCGGCCAGGTCAAGGCAGGTCCTTGGTGTTCCTCTGTGTGTGTAGTATATATACTGAAGGAGGCCAGGCAGTAGTCAGTTCACTCCACCACAGGAAGCTAACCATGTATTCTCCGGTAAGCAACAGTAACACATTTTGCTCTTGAAGTGTCCGTGCAGTCGCCGCCATTAAGTCAGTGTTACAGCCTGAGAAACTATGGGCTTCAGATCGATTCCACGGGAAGATAAAAGTAATTGCAAACCAGAAAGGCACCGTGATAAGTACTTCAGCAAAACACTGTCAATTTCGTCTGCGTCATTGTCAACAAGAATAATCTTCGAGACAGTAGTAGTTTAAATACTACTAGAAGGATGAATTTGATTAAACATGTCAAATCTATTACATTGTGACAAAAGTTGCCTTGTCGGCCGATTCGAATATGAAAAGCTTCTATGCTCCTGAAAAATTCCAATTAATTCTCTCTGGGATATGAAACTCAAATTTACTTAACCGCAATTAAGAATTTTCCAAACAGAGCTACACTCCAACATATGGTACACTTGAATTTCTGCATTCCAGTCAGTCAGTAACATATGTTATATAATATTTTGGCAACTACCAATGACGCTACTAGAAATTTTAGAAACGTCACTGTCAGCTTTCAGTCTCAGTTTGCTACAATTTACTTCCTTGTTTTTTTTTATTTTAAGCAAAAAAGACAAAGAAAACAAATAATATTTACCATCATACGTAATATATATTAACAATTAAATGCTATATACTGTATATGTATAATGTACATTGTACACAAATAGCTGTGATAGCTGTTATCACAGCTTCCCCACGATGTGAACTTAGTGAACTAGAATTATTTACTCCTGTAGGTGTTGCTGCTGTGCCTTCTGGTGGGAGCTAGTGTGGCCCTCCCTGGTGGCCATGGGGGAGGTGGAGGTGGTGGCCATGGAGGTGGTGGAGGAGGGGGTGGTGGAGGCCATGGTGGTGGCAGTGGAGGAGGTGGCGTTGTTATTGTCAGTGGAGGAGGAAGTGGAGGAAGCGGAGGATATGGTGGCGGCATTGGTGGAGGAGGCCTCGGTGGTGGAGGAGTAGGAGGAGGAAGTGGAGGAAGCGGAGGATATGGTGGCGGCATTGGTGGAGGAGGCCTCGGTGGTGGAGGAGTAGGAGGAGGATACGGTGGCGGTATTGGTGGAGGACATGGTGGTGGTGGTGGTGGAGGAGGCTTCGGTGGTGGAGGAGGCTTCGGTGGTGGACTGGGAGGTTACGGTGGTGGTGTTGGTGGAGGTCATGGTGGTGGTGGTGGTGGTGGTGGAGGCTATGGTGGTGGCAGTGGAGGAGGTGGTGTTGTTATCGTCAGTGGAGGAGGAAGCGGCGGAGGCGGAGGATATGGTGGAGGCATTGGTGGAGGCCATGGTGGTGGTGGTGGTGGTGGTGGTGGTGGTGGTGGTGGTGGTGGTGGTGGTGGAGGCTATGGTGGTGGCAGTGGAGGAGGTGGTGTTGTTATCGTCAGTGGAGGAGGAAGCGGCGGAGGCGGAGGCATTGGTGGAGGCCATGGTGGTGGTGGTGGTGGAGGATATGGTGGAACTACTAGCTACGAGATCAGTGTAAGTATTATACATATTTCATATCTCCAAATGCTTATGCTATTTAATGCACGTTATTTTGTATTTACATTTATACACTGATTGATCTATATACTGTATTTACTATTATATATGTGAGATTACAAAGTATCTGTCTGGCATAAGTGTTAATGTTTACATAATACAATCAATTATATGCGATGTCATCTTAGCATAATTATAATGCCTTCCCTCTCCATCTCTCCAGGCACCGACCCCCTACACCTTCGGGTACGGTGTAGGTGCAGGCAACACCAACTTCGGGCAAGACGAGACCGGTGACGGGTACGGTGGTACACAGGGTGGGTACTGGGTGAACCTTCCTGATGGACGGAAACAACATGTGAAGTACTGGGCGGACGGTAGCGGGTACCATGCCCAGGTGTCCTACGAGGGGGATGCCCAATACCCAGGCAAGAGCTACGGTGGCGGCGGGTACCACTGAGGAACGATCCCATTTATTGTGGCCAATTTTTTCAGAAATCTATATTCGGGTTAGCTCCTACCAAGACAATCTGGGTACTACACATTATACTATTTGCGATGTTTTATTTATTAAATATTCAGCTGCAAATTACGTTATTTGATATTTTGTAAATAATCAACTTAATTGTTAAATTGCCAAAACAAGAAATTACCTAATATCGAATTGCTTTTCTAATTACTAACACGAAATATAAATTAGGAAAAATGGCTCGTTGTGTGTGAATGATTTACCTTTTGACCGGCTCCATTTACTGAATCTTGAACAATAAAAATCTTTTTCCGAATGATGAGTTTTTGTACATTGTCCCGTGAATAGAAGGTACAGTACAACTGGGAAGTAAATATCATGGTACAGTTGGCCACATTAATATGTACACACCGTGTAAGGAAGGAAAATTAGTATGAAATAATTAGAAGTGTATTTCCTAATGAAAGTACTTATCAAATATGACCTGTTAATGGTTTTATAGAAAATAACTCTTGTAAGGCAATTACACTATTTTACTAACGAACATATAATCAAGGAGTGGAAATATATTCATGCGAGCAACTGTACATATGCTACCTTTGTTGCCCCCACTGGCGCCACACCCCACCAACCTCTCCCTGACGCCACCATTGTTGTGTTCTTACCCACTGGCGCCACACCCCCTCAACCTCTCCCTGACGCCACCAGCGTTGTGTTATTCCCCACTGGCGCCACCCCCCACCAACCTCTCCCTGACGCCACCAGTGTTGTCTTCTTACCCACTGGCGCCACGACCCCCCAACCTCTCCCTGACGCCACCATTGTTGTGTTCTTCTCCACTGGCGCCACACCCCACCAACCTCTTACTGACGCCACCAGCGTTGTGTTCTTACCCCCTGGCGCCCCCCCCCCCCCCCCAACCTCTTACTGACGCCACCAGTGGTGTGTTCTTACCCACTGGCCCTACTACCATGAGCAGATCAATTTCTCAGATGTCAATATTCTGCAACAAGATAATACAGACATTGAACCTATAATTACAAGCCCCCCATGAATCTACCTCCACTGAAAACCCCCACTCCCTAAACCCCTTCACAGCACTGACACCCTCCCTACCCTCCACACCACTTGCAACCCAGACAGTCTCTCCATCAAACCGCAACAGCATGGCCCCCAATTTCCCCCCCCCCCCCCACACACACACACACCTTTCTTACATTCCTAACCTTCCCTTGGTCAATCCCTAACCCTACACGTCAAGCAGATAGGCTCACAGACTAAATAAAGAAGTCTGTGGTTGTATGCCGCAGCTACTTCATGAAAAGCTGTGCATATGGTCCACTAGAGGCACTAGACATGTTACACTAGAATTAAGCGAGGGACATGTCACTAAGGCGATTCATGCCCTAAATACCAACCTCCTCTGAGTTAATTCTCATTAGCCACCCGGAACTGCTATGATTGGTACTGCAATGACAATCATATTACTGGGACACTTAAGGCTAGAAAAACAGAATGAAGAGGCGGCCTCACATTATATTTTTGCTATATAAGAATGCTGAACATGAAAAAGGCCAGAGCAAGGTGAAATATGGAAGGACAGGATGGAGGAAGTAGAAGCACAAACACATCATCTGGAGTAACTGAAGTACCACCAACGAGGAATAACCGGGTACCGTTCCCACCACGAGAGGGGTCACTCGCATCACCACAGACCAACACAACCAGCCTCTCACCCATCATATTAAGCAATCATACAAGGTTTTAAAACCAGCAACGCAAATGAAGTCCCGTTATTCTAAGGATTACTAAACAAGGGAAATGTTATGCTTACTGCACTTACTGATACTCATATAGGCCTACAAATCATGAATACAGTGAAGTATGGATCCCAGGTTACAAGTTACACAGGTCAGACAGAACACACAGAACATGTGGAGGAGTGAATGTGTACATTAAAGATTCTCTAGCAAGTACAGAATTTCTGAAGCATTCCAATAAGGTAGTAGAGATACTTGGGGTCAGAATAGAAAGATTAAGTTTGATAGTTATCCACACACACAGACCTCCACATGCCTCACTACAAAAGTTCAAAACCCAGCTGGATGAAATCTAAACTGCCTAAGAAGGGCTGGGCGCCGCAACTCCTAACATCCTGTGGTTGGGCGACTTCATTATACCTAACATCAAATGGAGACAAGTATTACACCAAATAATGCCGAACACCTCAAACACAAATGGTGATGTGCACACGAAAGCACTACTGAATGAATGTTCTCTATTTAACTTATACCAGCACATCAAATAACCAACGAGAGAAAAAAAAAAGTTCTAGACCTGATTTGTTTAAACAATGAAAATATAATGCACGATACCAACATTTTGCATACAACACTTAGGGGATAGGGGAAGTAGCAAATGTATCATCCCCCCTTTAAAGTGTAGGGGAGTTGTGCAAACACCAAGGGACTCCTGGTTAACAAATAGGGGCCCCATTCTCTTCAACAAAATACCAGAGAATGTGAGATGTTTGATGGATGTGCCAATGGAAGTCTTCAAGAGAACCTTATTCAGCCATCTCAAACCGGCGCCTGTCCAACCCTGCTTCACAGGGGAAAGAGCTGCTCCTTCGAATTATGTAGTTCATCAAGCACTGGCAGCAAACAGACTCGGGGGGAGCAGCTTCTGCCGAGGCCATTGATAAATGGCCGAATCAACACAAAGAAAGGATAGATAATTAATGTAGGCAATTTTAAAGGATCTAATTTGTATTGGAGGTAGATAATCGTAGGTAGTTGAATTTAAACTGAAGATATCTAACATCAGGTGGCTGAATTAAGACTGCAGACAGATGATTTACGTGATTGAACATAGACTATAGATATATATTTATATTTGGGCTATTTAGACTGAAGGAAAGTAATTCCAGGAGGTTGATATTATTTTTAATGTTCCAACTTTACTTCCGGACATAAGCTTACTGCCTGCAAAACTCAAGAGGTCTTTTTCTAGATGGCGAGTGAGACATCGAAACTGTTTAAGTTGCAGCCGGCTCATTCGTGATCTTACCTTTGTATACATACAATGCCTGGTTGTTTCCCCGTGGCCCGTTGCAGCTCTTAACTCCTCGAAGCTGCATCACCACTGTCATGCTGTTTCATCTCATCAAACAATCTCGGACTCCTCTCTGTCTCTCAAATACCATCTACAGAGCTGTTTACTCACTGTAGGAACTGCCCCCCATAGCATATTTATTTTATCTTATTCTTTTTGTCTATGTGTATGAACGAGACAAAAGGTAAAACTGCCTGTAACAAGTGCCCCCCCCCCCTCCCCCTCAAGGTTAAATAGAGTGATAGAGTGACAAAATCAAGGCACATTAGAGGTAATTTAGGTGTGTTGGAAAGAAGCGTGGTGTACTTGTTAAGTGTCATGGAATGAATAGGAGGAGCATGTGTTTGTAAGACTTAGCTGGATTACTCTGTTAGGCACAAATAGAAACAGTGGGGGAAGCCAGGCAAATATACAGGCGTTCCAGCAACTCCGTATTTTATGCCTATGTGGCGCCTACCCGGCGTACTGCCCTCCTCAACTGGTGCCTACAATCTCCCAAAATGGATAGGAATATTCATAACATGCTAATTTATTGAAAACAGTGAGGGTATTTTCAAGGCACAAATTCCATCGTAACAATATCACCCCATTAATACATCGATATTCGAACCCGTGACTTTTAGGTTACCAGTCCAGTAGCAAGACCCCTCTACCAAAACTTTTCTTGTGTTGTTCGAACTTTAATTCGCAAGCCACCAGACAAGAAATCCCGTAAAAATTGGCCGACATGAAGGTTATTGTGACTCAGGCCTCACTCTGTGCATATTTCCCCCCAAGTGACACAATCCGGCCAGGTCAAGGCAGGTCCTTGGTGTTCCTCTGTGTGTGTAGTATATATACTGAAGGAGGCCAGGCAGTAGTCAGTTCGCTCCACCACAGGAAGCTAACCATGTATTCTCCGGTAAGCAACAGTAACACATTTTGCTCTTGAAGTGTCCGTGCAGTCGCCGCCATTAAGTCAGTGTTACAGCCTGAGAAACTATGGGCTTCAGATCGATTCCACGGGAAGATAAAAGTAATTGCAAACCAGAAAGGCACCGTGATAAGTACTTCAGCAAAACATTGTCAACAAGAATAATCTTCGAGACAGTAGTAGTTTAAATACTACTAGAAGGATGAATTTGATTAAACATGTCAAATCTATTACATTGTGACAAAAGTTGCCTTGTCGGCCGATTCGAATATGAAAAGCTTCTATGCTCCTGAAAAATTCCAATTAATTCTCTCTGGGATATGAAACTCAAATTTACTTAACCGCAATTAAGAATTTTCCAAACAGAGCTACACTCCAACATATGGTACACTTGAATTTCTGCATTCCAGTCAGTCAGTAACATATGTTATATAATATTTTGGCAACTACCAATGACGCTACTAGAAATTTTAGAAACGTCACTGTCAGCTTTCAGTCTCAGTTTGCTACAATTTACTTCCTTGTTTTATTTTTATTTTAAGCAAAAAAGACAAAGAAAACAAATAATATTTACCATCATACGTAATATATATTAACAATTAAATGCTATATACTGTATATGTATAATGTACATTGTACACAAATAGCTGTGATAGCTGTTATCACAGCTTCCCCACGATGTGAACTTAGTGAACTAGAATTATTTACTCCTGTAGGTGTTGCTGCTGTGCCTTCTGGTGGGAGCTAGTGTGGCCCTCCCTGGTGGCCATGGGGGAGGTGGAGGTGGTGGCCATGGAGGTGGTGGAGGAGGGGGTGGTGGAGGCCATGGTGGTGGCAGTGGAGGAGGTGGCGTTGTTATTGTCAGTGGAGGAGGAAGTGGAGGAAGCGGAGGATATGGTGGCGGCATTGGTGGAGGAGGCCTCGGTGGTGGAGGAGTAGGAGGAGTAAGTGGAGGAAGCGGAGGATATGGTGGCGGCATTGGTGGAGGAGGCCTCGGTGGTGGAGGAGTAGGAGGAGGATACGGTGGCGGTATTGGTGGAGGACATGGTGGTGGCGGTATTGGTGGAGGACATGGTGGTGGTGGTGGTGGAGGAGGCTTCGGTGGTGGAGGAGGCTTCGGTGGTGGACTGGGAGGTTACGGTGGTGGTGTTGGTGGAGGTCATGGTGGTGGTGGTGGTGGTGGTGGTGGAGGCTATGGTGGTGGCAGTGGAGGAGGTGGTGTTGTTATCGTCAGTGGAGGAGGAAGCGGCGGAGGCGGAGGATATGGTGGAGGCATTGGTGGAGGCCATGGTGGTGGTGGTGGTGGTGGTGGTGGTGGTGGTGGTGGAGGCTATGGTGGTGGCAGTGGAGGAGGTGGTGTTGTTATCGTCAGTGGAGGAGGAAGCGGCGGAGGCGGAGGCATTGGTGGAGGCCATGGTGGTGGTGGTGGAGGATATGGTGGAACTACTAGCTACGAGATCAGTGTAAGTATTATACATATTTCATATCTCCAAATGCTTATGCTATTTAATGCACGTTATTTTGTATTTACATTTATACACTGATTGATCTATATACTGTATTTACTATTATATATGTGAGCTTACAAAGTATCTGTCTGGCATAAGTGTTAATGTTTACATAATACAATCAATTATATGCGATGTCATCTTAGCATAATTATAATGCCTTCCCTCTCCATCTCTCCAGGCACCGACCCCCTACACCTTCGGGTACGGTGTAGGTGCAGGCAACACCAACTTCGGGCAAGACGAGACCGGTGACGGGTACGGTGGTACACAGGGTGGGTACTGGGTGAACCTTCCTGATGGACGGAAACAACATGTGAAGTACTGGGCGGACGGTAGCGGGTACCATGCCCAGGTGTCCTACGAGGGGGATGCCCAATACCCAGGCAAGAGCTACGGTGGCGGCGGGTACCACTGAGGAACGATCCCATTTATTGTGGCCAATTTTTTCAGAAATCTATATTCGGGTTAGCTCCTACCAAGACAATCTGGGTACTACACATTATACTATTTGCGATGTTTTATTTATTAAATATTCAGCTGCAAATTACGTTATTTGATATTTTGTAAATAATCAACTTAATTGTTAAATTGCCAAAACAAGAAAGTACCTAATATCGAATTGCTTTTCTAATTACTAACACGAAATATAAATTAGGAAAAATGGCTCGTTGTGTGTGAATGATTTACCTTTTGACCGGCTCCATTTACTGAATCTTGAACAATAAAAATCTTTTTCCGAATGATGAGTTTTTGTACATTGTCCCGTGAATAGAAGGTACAGTACAACTGGGAAGTAAATATCATGGTACAGTTGGCCACATTAATATGTACACACCGTGTAAGGAAGGAAAATTAGTATGAAATAATTAGAAGTGTATTTCCTAATGAAAGTACTTATCAAATATGACCTGTTAATGGTTTTATAGAAAATAACTCTTGTAAGGCAATTACACTATTTTACTAACGAACATATAATCAAGGAGTGGAAATATATTCATGCGAGCAACTGTACATATGCTACCCTTGTTGCCCCCACTGGCGCCACACCCCACCAACCTCTCCCTGACGCCACCATTGTTGTGTTCTTACCCACTGGCGCCACACCCCCTCAACCTCTCCCTGACGCCACCAGTGTTGTGTTATTCTCCACTGGCGCCACCCCCCACCAACCTCTCCCTGACGCCACCAGTGTTGTCTTCTTACCCACTGGCGCCACGACCCCCCAACCTCTCCCTGACGCCACCATTGTTGTGTTCTTCTCCACTGGCGCCACACCCCACCAACCTCTTACTGACGCCACCAGCGTTGTGTTCTTACCCCCTGGCGCCCCCCCCCCTCCCCAACCTCTTACTGACGCCACCAGTGGTGTGTTCTTACCCACTGGCCCTACTACCATGAGCAGATCAATTTCTCAGATGTCAATATTCTGCAACAAGATAATACAGACATTGAACCTATAATTACAAGCCCCCCATGAATCTACCTCCACTGAAAACCCCCACTCCCTAAACCCCTTCACAGCACTGACACCCTCCCTACCCTCCACACCACTTGCAACCCAGACAGTCTCTCCATCAAACCGCAACAGCATGGCCCCCAATTTCCCCCCCCCACCCACACACACCTTTCTTACATCCCTAACCTTCCCTTGGTCAACCCCTAACCCTACACGTCAAACAGATAGGCTCACAGACTAAATAAAGAAGGCTGTGGTTGTATGCCGCAGCTACTTCATGAAAAGCTGTGCATATGGTCCACTAGAGGCACTAGACATGTTACACTAGAATTAAGCGAGGGACATGTCACTAAGGCGATTCATGCCCTAAATACCAACCTCCTCTGAGTTAATTCTCATTAGCCACCCGGAACTGCTATGATTGGTACTGCAATGACAATCATATTACTGGGACACTTAAGGCTAGAAAAACAGAATGAAGAGGCGGCCTCGCATTATATTTTTGCTATATAAGAATGCTGAACATGAAAACGGCCAGAGCAAGGTGAAATATGGAAGGACAGGATGGAGGAAGTAGAAGCACAAACACATCATCTGGAGTAACTGAAGTACCACCAACGAGGAATAACCGGGTACCGTTCCCACCACGAGAGGGGTCACTCGCATCACCACAGACCAACACAACCAGCCTCTCACCCATCATATTAAGCAATCATACAAGGTTTTAAAACCAGCAACGCAAATGAAGTCCCGTTATTCTAAGGATTACTAAACAAGGGAAATGTTATGCTTACTGCACTTACTGATACTCATATAGGCCTACAAATCATGAATACAGTGAAGTATGGATCCCAGGTTACAAGTTACACAGGTCAGACAGAACACACAGAACATGTGGAGGAGTGAATGTGTACATTAAAGATTCTCTAGCAAGTACAGAATTTCTGAAGCATTCCAATAAGGTAGTAGAGATACTTGGGGTCAGAATAGAAAGATTAAGTTTGATAGTTATCCACACACACAGACCTCCACATGCCTCACTACAAAAGTTCAAAACCCAGCTGGATGAAATCTAAACTGCCTAAGAAGGGCTGGGCGCCGCAACTCCTAACATCCTGTGGTTGGGCGACTTCATTATACCTAACATCAAATGGAGACAAGTATTACACCAAATAATGCCGAACACCTCAAACACAAATGGTGATGTGCACACGAAAGCACTACTGAATGAATGTTCTCTATTTAACTTATACCAGCACATCAAATAACCAACGAGAGAAAAAAAAAAGTTCTAGACCTGATTTGTTTAAACAATGAAAATATAATGCACGATACCAACATTTTGCATACAACACTTAGGGGATAGGGGAAGTAGCAAATGTATCATCCCCCCTTTAAAGTGTAGGGGAGTTGTGCAAACACCAAGGGACTCCTGGTTAACAAATAGGGGCCCCATTCTCTTCAACAAAATACCAGAGAATGTGAGATGTTTGATGGATGTGCCAATGGAAGTCTTCAAGAGAACCTTATTCAGCCATCTCAAACCGGCGCCTGTCCAACCCTGCTTCACAGGGGAAAGAGCTGCTCCTTCGAATTATGTAGTTCATCAAGCACTGGCAGCAAACAGACTCGGGGGGAGCAGCTTCTGCCGAGGCCATTGATAAATGGCCGAATCAACACAAAGAAAGGATAGATAATTAATGTAGGCAATTTTAAAGGATCTAATTTGTATTGGAGGTAGATAATCGTAGGTAGTTGAATTTAAACTGAAGATATCTAACATCAGGTGGCTGAATTAAGACTGCAGACAGATGATTTACGTGATTGAACATAGACTATAGATATATATTTATTTGGGCTATTTAGACTGAAGGAAAGTAATTCCAGGAGGTTGATATTATTTTTAATGTTCCAACTTTACTTCCGGACATAAGCTTACTGCCTGCAAAACTCAAGAGGTCTTTTTCTAGATGGCGAGTGAGACATCGAAACTGTTTAAGTTGCAGCCGGCTCATTCGTGATCTTACCTTTGTATACATACAATGCCTGGTTGTTTCCCCGTGGCCCGTTGCAGCTCTTAACTCCTCGAAGCTGCATCACCACTGTCACGCTGTTTCATCTCATCAAACAATCTCGGACTCCTCTCTGTCTCTCAAATACCATCTACAGAGCTGTTTACTCACTGTAGGAACTGCCCCCCATAGCATATTTATTTTATCTTATTCTTTTTGTCTATGTGTATGAACGAGACAAAAGGTAAAACTGCCTGTAACAAGTGCCCCCCCCCCCCTCCCCCTCAAGGTTAAATAGAGTGATAGAGTGACAAAATCAAGGCACATTAGAGGTAATTTAGGTGTGTTGGAAAGAAGCGTGGTGTACTTGTTAAGTGTCATGGAATGAATAGGAGGAGCATGTGTTTGTAAGACTTAGCTGGATTACTCTGTTAGGCACAAATAGAAACAGTGGGGGAAGCCAGGCAAATATACAGGCGTTCCAGCAACTCCGTATTTTATGCCTATGTGGCGCCTACCCGGCGTACTGCCCTCCTCAACTGGTGCCTACAATCTCCCAAAATGGATAGGAATATTCATAACATGCTAATTTATTGAAAACAGTGAGGGTATTTTCAAGGCACAAATTCCATCGTAACAAAATCACCCCATTAATACATCGATATTCGAACCCGTGACTTTTAGGTTACCAGTCCAGTAGCAAGACCCCTCTACCAAAACTTTTCTTGTGTTGTTCGAACTTTAATTCGCAAGCCACCAGACAAGAAATCCCGTAAAAATTGGCCGACATGAAGGTTATTGTGACTCAGGCCTCACTCTGTGCATATTTCCCCCCAAGTGACACAATCCGGCCAGGTCAAGGCAGGTCCTTGGTGTTCCTCTGTGTGTGTAGTATATATACTGAAGGAGGCCAGGCAGTAGTCAGTTCGCTCCACCACAGGAAGCTAACCATGTATTCTCCGGTAAGCAACAGTAACACATTTTGCTCTTGAAGTGTCCGTGCAGTCGCCGCCATTAAGTCAGTGTTACAGCCTGAGAAACTATGGGCTTCAGATCGATTCCACGGGAAGATAAAAGTAATTGCAAACCAGAAAGGCACCGTGATAAGTACTTCAGCAAAACATTGTCAACAAGAATAATCTTCGAGACAGTAGTAGTTTAAATACTACTAGAAGGATGAATTTGATTAAACATGTCAAATCTATTACATTGTGACAAAAGTTGCCTTGTCGGCCGATTCGAATATGAAAAGCTTCTATGCTCCTGAAAAATTCCAATTAATTCTCTCTGGGATATGAAACTCAAATTTACTTAACCGCAATTAAGAATTTTCCAAACAGAGCTACACTCCAACATATGGTACACTTGAATTTCTGCATTCCAGTCAGTCAGTAACATATGTTATATAATATTTTGGCAATTACCAATGACGCTACTAGAAATTTTAGAAACGTCACTGTCAGCTTTCAGTCTCAGTTTGCTACAATTTACTTCCTTGTTTTATTTTTATTTTAAGCAAAAAAGACAAAGAAAACAAATAATATTTACCATCATACGTAATATATATTAACAATTAAATGCTATATACTGTATATGTATAATGTAGTACATTGTACACAAATAGCTGTGATAGCTGTTATCACAGCTTCCCCACGATGTGAACTTAGTGAACTAGAATTATTTACTCCTGTAGGTGTTGCTGCTGTGCCTTCTGGTGGGAGCTAGTGTGGCCCTCCCTGGTGGCCATGGGGGAGGTGGAGGTGGTGGCCATGGAGGTGGTGGAGGAGGGGGTGGTGGAGGCCATGGTGGTGGCAGTGGAGGAGGTGGCGTTGTTATTGTCAGTGGAGGAGGAAGTGGAGGAAGCGGAGGATATGGTGGCGGCATTGGTGGAGGAGGCCTCGGTGGTGGAGGAGTAGGAGGAGGAAGTGGAGGAAGCGGAGGATATGGTGGCGGCATTGGTGGAGGAGGCCTCGGTGGTGGAGGAGTAGGAGGAGGATACGGTGGCGGTATTGGTGGAGGACATGGTGGTGGCGGTATTGGTGGAGGACATGGTGGTGGTGGTGGTGGAGGAGGCTTCGGTGGTGGAGGAGGCTTCGGTGGTGGACTGGGAGGTTACGGTGGTGGTGTTGGTGGAGGTCATGGTGGTGGTGGTGGTGGTGGTGGTGGTGGTGGAGGCTATGGTGGTGGCAGTGGAGGAGGTGGTGTTGTTATCGTCAGTGGAGGAGGAAGCGGCGGAGGCGGAGGATATGGTGGAGGCATTGGTGGAGGCCATGGTGGTGGTGGTGGTGGTGGTGGTGGTGGTGGAGGCTATGGTGGTGGCAGTGGAGGAGGAGGTGGTGTTGTTATCGTCAGTGGAGGAGGAAGCGGCGGAGGCGGAGGCATTGGTGGAGGCCATGGTGGTGGTGGTGGAGGATATGGTGGAACTACTAGCTACGAGATCAGTGTAAGTATTATACATATTTCATATCTCCAAATGCTTATGCTATTTAATGCACGTTATTTTGTATTTACATTTATACACTGATTGATCTATATACTGTATTTACTATTATATATGTAAGCTTACAAAGTATCTGTCTGGCATAAGTGTTAATGTTTACATAATACAATCAATTATATGCGATGTCATCTTAGCATAATTATAATGCCTTCCCTCTCCATCTCTCCAGGCACCGACCCCCTACACCTTCGGGTACGGTGTAGGTGCAGGCAACACCAACTTCGGGCAAGACGAGACCGGTGACGGGTACGGTGGTACACAGGGTGGGTACTGGGTGAACCTTCCTGATGGACGGAAACAACATGTGAAGTACTGGGCGGACGGTAGCGGGTACCATGCCCAGGTGTCCTACGAGGGGGATGCCCAATACCCAGGCAAGAGCTACGGTGGCGGCGGGTACCACTGAGGAACGATCCCATTTATTGTGGCCAATTTTTTCAGAAATCTATATTCGGGTTAGCTCCTACCAAGACAATCTGGGTACTACACATTATACTATTTGCGATGTTTTATTTATTAAATATTCAGCTGCAAATTACGTTATTTGATATTTTGTAAATAATCAACTTAATTGTTAAATTGCCAAAACAAGAAAGTACCTAATATCGAATTGCTTTTCTAATTACTAACACGAAATATAAATTAGGAAAAATGGCTCGTTGTGTGTGAATGATTTACCTTTTGACCGGCTCCATTTACTGAATCTTGAACAATAAAAATCTTTTTCCGAATGATGAGTTTTTGTACATTGTCCCGTGAATAGAAGGTACAGTACAACTGGGAAGTAAATATCATGGTACAGTTGGCCACATTAATATGTACACACCGTGTAAGGAAGGAAAATTAGTATGAAATAATTAGAAGTGTATTTCCTAATGAAAGTACTTATCAAATATGACCTGTTAATGGTTTTATAGAAAATAACTCTTGTAAGGCAATTACACTATTTTACTAACGAACATATAATCAAGGAGTGGAAATATATTCATGCGAGCAACTGTACATATGCTACCCTTGTTGCCCCCACTGGCGCCACACCCCACCAACCTCTCCCTGACGCCACCATTGTTGTGTTCTTACCCACTGGCGCCACACCCCCTCAACCTCTCCCTGACGCCACCAGTGTTGTGTTATTCTCCACTGGCGCCACCCCCCACCAACCTCTCCCTGACGCCACCAGTGTTGTCTTCTTACCCACTGGCGCCACGACCCCCCAACCTCTCCCTGACGCCACCATTGTTGTGTTCTTCTCCACTGGCGCCACACCCCACCAACCTCTTACTGACGCCACCAGCGTTGTGTTCTTACCCCCTGGCGCCCCCCCCCCTCCCCAACCTCTTACTGACGCCACCAGTGGTGTGTTCTTACCCACTGGCCCTACTACCATGAGCAGATCAATTTCTCAGATGTCAATATTCTGCAACAAGATAATACAGACATTGAACCTATAATTACAAGCCCCCCATGAATCTACCTCCACTGAAAACCCCCACTCCCTAAACCCCTTCACAGCACTGACACCCTCGCTACCCTCCACACCACTTGCAACCCAGACAGTCTCTCCATCAAACCGCAACAGCATGGCCCCCAATTTCCCCCCCCCCCCACACACACCTTTCTTACATCCCTAACCTTCCCTTGGTCAACCCCTAACCCTACACGTCAAGCAGATAGGCTCACAGACTAAATAAAGAAGGCTGTGGTTGTATGCCGCAGCTAATTCATGAAAAGCTGTGCATATGGTCCACTAGAGGCACTAGACATGTTACACTAGAATTAAGCGAGGGACATGTCACTAAGGCGATTCATGCCCTAAATACCAACCTCCTCTGAGTTAATTCTCATTAGCCACCCGGAACTGCTATGATTGGTACTGCAATGACAATCATGTTACTGGGACACTTAAGGCTAGAAAAACAGAATGAAGAGGCGGCCTCACATTATATTTTTGCTATATAAGAATGCTGAACATGAAAAAGGCCAGAGCAAGGTGAAATATGGAAGGACAGGATGGAGGAAGTAGAAGCACAAACACATCATCTGGAGTAACTGAAGTACCACCAACGAGGAATAACCGGGTACCGTTCCCACCACCAGAGGGGTCACTCGCATCACCACAGACCAACACAACCAGCCTCTCACCCATCATATTAAGCAATCATACAAGGTTTTTAAAACCAGCAACGCAAATGAAGTCCCGTTATTCTAAGGATTACTAAACAAGGGAAATGTTATGCTTACTGCACTTACTGATACTCATATAGGCCTACAAATCATGAATACAGTGAAGTATGGATCCCAGGTTACAAGTTACACAGGTCAGACAGAACACACAGAACATGTGGAGGAGTGAATGTGTACATTAAAGATTCTCTAGTAAGTACAGAATTTCTGAAGCATTCCAATAAGGTAGTAGAGATACTTGGGGTCAGAATAGAAAGATTAAGTTTGATAGTTATCCACACACACAGACCTCCACATGCCTCACTACAAAAGTTCAAAACGCAGCTGGATGGAATCTAAACTGCCTAAGAAGGGCTGGGCGCCACAACTCCTAACATCCTGTGGTTGGGCGACTTCATTATACCTAACATCAAATGGAGACAAGTATTAAATAATGCCGAACACCTCAAACACAAATGGTGATGTGCACACGAAAGCACTACTGAATGAATGTTCTCTATTTAACTTATACCAGCACATCAAATAACCAACGAGAGAAAAAAAAAAGTTCTAGACCTGATTTGTTTAAACAATGAAAATATAATGCACGATACCAACATTTTGCATACAACATTTAGGGGATAGGGGAAGTAGCAAATGTATCATCCCCCCTTTAAAGTGTAGGGGAGTTGTGCAAACACCAAGGGACTCCTGGTTGACAAATAGGGGCCCCATTCTCTTCAACAAAATACCAGAGAATGTGAGATGTTTGATGGATGTGCCAATGGAAGTCTTCAAGAGAACCTTATTCAGCCATCTCAAACCGGCGCCTGTCCAACCCTGCTTCACAGGGGAAAGAGCTGCTCCTTCGAATTATGTAGTTCATCAAGCACTGGCAGCAAACAGACTCGGGGGGAGCAGCTTCTGCCGAGGCCATTGATAAATGGCCGAATCAACACAAAGAAAGGATAGATAATTAATGTAGGCAATTTTAAAGGATCTAATTTGTATTGGAGGTAGATAATCGTAGGTAGTTTAATTTAAACTGAAGATATCTAACATCAGGTGGCTGAATTAAGACTGCAGACAGATGATTTACGTGATTGAACATAGACTATAGATATATATTTATATTTGGGCTATTTAGACTGAAGGAAAGTAATTCCAGGAGGTTGATATTATTTTTAATGTTCCAACTTTACTTCCGGACATAAGCTTACTGCCTGCAAAACTCAAGAGGTCTTTTTCTAGATGGCGAGTGAGACATCGAAACTGTTTAAGTTGCAGCCGGCTCATTCGTGATCTTACCTTTGTATACATACAATGCCTGGTTGTTTCCCCGTGGCCCGTTGCAGCTCTAACTCCTCGAAGCTGCATCACCACTGTCACGCTGTTTCATCTCATCAAACAATCTCGGACTCCTCTCTGTCTCTCAAATGCCATCTACAGAGCTGTTTACTCACTGTAGGCACTGCCCCCCATAGCATATTTATTTTATCTTATTCTTTTTGTCTATGTGTATGAACGAGACAAAAGGTAAAACTGCCTGTAACAAGTGCCCCCCCCCCTCCCCCTCAAGGTTAAATAGAGTGATAGAGTGACAAAATCAAGGCACATTAGAGGTAATTTAGGTGTGTTGGAAAGAAGCGTGGTGTACTTGTTAAGTGTCATGGAATGAATAGGAGGAGCATGTGTTTGTAAGACTTAGCTGGATTACTCTGTTAGGCACAAATAGAAACAGTGGGGGAAGCCAGGCAAATATACAGGCGTTCCAGCAACTCCGTATTTTATGCCTATGTGGCGCCTACCCGGCGTACTGCCCTCCTCAACTGGTGCCTACAATCTCCCAAAATGGATAGGAATATTCATAACATGCTAATTTATTGAAAACAGTGAGGGTATTTTCAAGGCACAAATTCCATCGTAACAATATCACCCCATTAATACATCGATATTCGAACCCATGACTTTTAGGTTACCAGTCCAGTAGCAAGATCCCTCTACCAAAACTTTTCTTGTGTTGTTCGAACTTTAATTCGCAAGCCACCAGACAAGAAATCCCGTAAAAATTGGCCGACATGAAGGTTATTGTGACTCAGGCCTCACTCTGTGCATATTTCCCCCCAAGTGACACAATCCGGCCAGGTCAAGGCAGGTCCTTGGTGTTCCTCTGTGTGTGTAGTATATATACTGAAGGAGGCCAGGCAGTAGTCAGTTCACTCCACCACAGGAAGCTAACCATGTATTCTCCGGTAAGCAACAGTAACACATTTTGCTCTTGAAGTGTCCGTGCAGTTGCCGCCATTAAGTCAGTGTTACAGCCTGAGAAACTATGGGCTTCAGATCGATTCCACGGGAAGATAAAAGTAATTGCAAACCAGAAAGGCACCGTGATAAGTACTTCAGCAAAACACTGTCAATTTCGTCTGCGTCATTGTCAACAAGAATATTCCTCGAGACAGTAGTAGTTTAAATACTACTAGAAGGCTGAATTTTATTAAACATGTCAAATCTATTACAATGTGACAAAAGTTGCCTTATCGGCCGATTCGAATATGAAAAGCTGCTATGCTCCTTAGAAAATCCAGTTAATTCTCTGTGGGATATGAAACTCAATTTTATTAAACCGCAATTAAGAATTTTCCAAACAGAGCTACACTCCAACATATGGTACACTTGAATTTCTGCATTCCAGTCAGTCAGTAGCATATGTTATATAATAATACCTTGGCAACTGCCAATGACGCTCCTAGAAATTTTAGAAACGTCACTGTCAGCTTTCAGTCTCAGTTCGCTACATTTTACTTCCTTGTTTGCTTTTTCTTTTAAGGAAAACATACATAAACAAAACAAATAATATTTACCATCATACGTAATATATATTAACAACATAATGTTATATATATGTATGCGTATAGTAGATAGTACTGTACAACAATAGCTGTGATAGCTGTTATCACAGCTTCCCCACAATGTGACCTTAGTGAACTATAATTATTTACTCCTGTAGGTGCTGCTGCTGTGCCTTCTGGTGGGAGCTAGTGTGGCCCACCCTGGTGGCCATGGGGGTAGCCATGGAGGAGGTGGAGGTGGTGGCAGTGGAGGAGGTGGCGTTGTAATCGTCAGTGGAGGAGGAAGTGGAGGCGGCGGAGGATATGGTGGAGGTGGTGGAGGAGGCTTCGGTGGTGGAGGACTAGGAGGACACGGTGGCGGTATTGGTGGAGGACATGGTGGTGGTGGTGGTGGAGGCTTCGGTGGTGGAGGACTAGGAGGAGGTTACGGTGGCGGTATTGGTGGAGGACTTGGTGGTGGTGGTGGTGGTGGTGGTGGTGGTGGTGGAGGGGGTGGAGGCTATAGTGGTGGCAGTGGAGGAGGTGGTGTTGTTATCGTCAGTGGAGGAGGAAGCGGCGGAGGCGGAGGATATGGCGGAGGCATTGGTGGTGGTGGTGGTGGTGGTGGTGGAGGATATGGTGGAACTACTAGCTACGAGATCAGTGTAAGTATTATACGTATTTCATATCTCCAAATGCTTATGCTATTTTATGCGCGTATTTTTGTATTTACTTTTAGACATTGATTTATAGCTATACTATTATATATGTAAGCTTACAAAGTAACTCTCTGGCATAAGCGTTAATGTTTACATAATACAATCAATTATATGCGATGTCATCTTAGCATAATTATAATGCCTTCCCTCTCCATCTCTCCAGGCACCGACCCCCTACACCTTCGGGTACGGTGTAGGTGCAGGCAACACCAACTTCGGGCAAGACGAGACCGGTGACGGGTACGGTGGTACACAGGGCGGGTACTGGGTGAACCTTCCTGATGGACGGAAACAACATGTGAAGTACTGGGCGGACGGTAGCGGGTACCATGCCCAGGTGTCCTACGAGGGGGATGCCCAATACCCAGGCAAGAGCTACGGTGGCGGCGGATACCACTGAGGAAGGATGCCATGTATTGTGGCCAAGTTTGTCAGAAATCTATATTCGGGTTAATTCCTACCAAGACAATCTGGGTACTACACATTATACTATTTGCGATGTTTTATTTATTAAATATTCAGCTGCAAATTACGTTACTTGATATTTTGTAAATACTCAACTTAATTGTTAAATTGACAAAAACAAGAAATTACCTAATATCGAATTGCTTTGCTAATTACTAACACGAAATATAGATTAGGAAAAATGGCTTGTTGTGTGTGAATGATTTACCTTTTGACCGGCTCTATTTACTGAATCTTGAAGAATAAAACCCTTTTTCCGAATGATGAGTTTTTGTACATTGTCCCATGAATAGAAGGTGCAGTAAAACTGGGAAATAAATAACATGGTATAGTTGGCCACATTAATATGTACACACCGTGTAAGGAAGGAAAATTAGTATGAATTAATTAGAAGTGTATTTCCTTATGAAAGTACTTATCAAATATGACCTGTTAATGGTTTTATAGAAAATAACTCTTGTAAGTCAATTACACTATTTTACTAACGAACATATAATCAAGGAGTGGAAATATATTAATGCGAGCAACTGTACATATGCTACCCTTGTTGCCCCCACTGGCGCCACACCCCACCAACCTCTCCCTGACGCCACCATTGTTGTGTTCTTACCGACTGGCGCCAGACTCCCCCAACCTCTCCCTGACGCCACCAGTGTTGTGTTATTCTCCACTGGCGCCACCCCCCACCAACCTCTCCCTGACGCCACCAGTGTTGTCTTCTTACCCACTGGCGCCACGACCCCCCCAACCTCTCCCTGACGCCACCATTGTTGTGTTCTTCTCCACTGGCGCCAGACCCCCCCAACCTCTCCCTGACGCCACCAGTGTTGTGTTATTCTCCACTGGCGCCACCCCCCACCAACCTCTCCCTGACGCCACCAGTGTTGTCTTCTTACCCACTGGTGCCACGACCCCCCCAACCTCTTACTGACGCCACCAGTGTTGTGTTCTCCACTGGCGCCAGACCCCACCAACCTCTCCCTAACGCCACCAGTGTTGTGTTCTTACCCACTGGCGCCACACCCTCCCAACCTCTTACTGACGCCACCAGTGTGGTGTTCTTACCCACTGGCGCCAACCCCCCCCCCCAACCTCTTACTGACGCCACCAGTGATGTGTTCTTACTCACTGGCCCTACTACCATGAGCAGATCAATTCCTCAGATGCCAATATTCTCCAACAAGATAATACAGACATTGAACCTATAATTACAAGCTCCCCATGAATCTACCTCTACTGAAAACCCCCACTCCCTAAACCCCTTCACAGCACTGGCACCCTCCCTACCCTCCACACCACTTGCAACCCAGACAGTCTCTCCATCAAACCACAACAGCATGGCCCCGAATTACCCCCTCCCCCCCCCACACACACACATACACCCTTCTTACATCCCTAACCTTCCCTTGGTCAACCCCTATCCCAACACGTCAAGCAGATAGGCTCACAACCTAAATAAAGAAGGTTGTGGCTGTATGCCGCAGCTACTTCATGAAAAGCTGTGCATATGGTCCACTAGAGGCCTCAGATATGTTAAGCACCCGTCACACCTAGCCAATTTTAGGCCAAGACTGTCCGCGACCTAAGGGTCGTGGACAGTCTTTGTCTATGTCGCCGCGCATCATGGGCCGTCGCCAACCTAACAAACAGGTCGGGATTGGTTTTCACATACCCCCTCAAAATTTCTACAAGCGTAACATTTGAAATCAAGTCGGCGTGGAGTGAGGTAAAAAAAATGGGACGGGAAGGGGACTGGAGGCTGATGGCGTGTGACGGCGCTTGGCGGCGCTTGACGGCGATTGACGACGCTTGACGGGAAACGGTAGGCGTCAGTGCGGCGGCACACGGCACTATAAATGAGGTCTGCGTCAGGCGGCGTCATCATAACAACCTGCGGGGATCAGCGGCGGCTTGCGGCGACCCAACGATGCCCTAACGGTCAATGTATAAATAAACGACATAATTAACCCGCTGAGTGCCAGCCAATTTTGACGGTGTGCTTCTGCCAGTGCCAGATTTTTTTTTTTTTTTTTTTTTTGGCTAAATCTATCAAGTTGGGAGAGAAAGGAAGGATAATGGTAAAAAAAACACTCCCCTTGTCCATTTTCGCCAGAAATCAGGTCCCCGATGTCCCGAAAGTAGCTGAAAAGACACTATAGACTACAGAGACTTTTATGGTATCGGAATATATGGGTAGGAGGGTGGTGGGAGGGTGGTTTGGGGGATGGTAGGGGGAAGGTAGAAGCGTAATTGACTCATGTTACAATTTAATATGAAGCCGATTGGTGAGGTAGTTTTGCCACCACGGATTTTCCTTTTTTTCCTTATCTTCGTACGGATACGCTGGAAGGGGTGGTGGGAGGCGGTTGGGGGTGTGGTGGGGGGAAGGCAGAAGGGTAAGGGACTTGACACACAAATATGGAACCGATTGGTGCAGTCGTTTCGCCGCCACAGATTTTCCTTTTTTTTCCTTCTGACAGGACCGACAGTCAGCGTGTGGGTGGGAGGAGGGATTTGGGATTTTTGTGGTGGGTAGCCAAAAGGGTAAGGTACATATATACGTCCCTGGCACTGGGCGTGACAACACCCTAGGACGTATATATACGTCCCTGGCACTCAGCGGGTTAAATAATTAAATAATAAATATATTATCAATAACCATCAAAATATAAGATTAGGTATATTAATTACAGAAAAAATTAAAAATAACAACATTCGATACATAATTAAATTAATAATAATAATAAAATAACAGAATTAACTGAAATAATCAGTTAATAATCAGCCGTCCATACTGAAGGGGTCGCCGTCCATCGGCACAGTAATGCATATTGACGCCGCCCTACCTCCTGTCGACCCCGTTCGTCGGGTCGTTGTCAACGCGCTACGCCGCAGATCGGCACTCCCGCGGCGACCTAGGTCTCACCTTCAGTCCTGCATGGGCGCCGCTCTACCCCGTCAGGTCGACGTCAGGCACCGTCAATCGGCGTGGCCATCCATACTGCGTCCCGTCCAAAACTCACCCCCCCAAATCCTTAAGCTCTCTGCCGAAGGTCGGCACTCCTGACCTCGACTAAAGGTCGTGGTCAGTCTTGGCTCAAGTCGGCATGGTGTGACGCCTGCTTTACACTGGAATTGAGCGAGGGACATGTCACTAAAGCATGCGTCACACCTAGCCGATTTGAGGCCAAGACTGTCCGCGACCTAAGGGTCCTGGACAGTCTTGGTCTACGTCGCCGCGCATCATGGGCTGTCGCCAACATAACAAAGAGGTCGGGATGGGTCTTCACATACCCCCTCAAAAGTTCAACATGTCGAACTTTCAAAATCAAGTCGGCGTGGAGTGAGGTAAAAAAATGGGGACGTGAAGGGGACGGGAGGCTGATGGCGTGTCACGGCGCTTGACGGCGCTTGACGTCGCTTGACGGGAAAAGGTAGGCGTCATTGCGGCGTCACACGGCGGCACACGGCACCATAAATGAGGTCTGTGTCAGGCGGCGTCACCATAACAACCTGCGGGGATCAGCGGCAGCTTGCGGCGACCGAACGATGCCCTAACGGTCAATATATAAATGAACGACATAATTAACCCGCTGAGTGCCAGCCAATTTTGACGGTGTGGTTCTGCAAGTGCCAGATTTTTCTTTTTTTTTTTTTTTTTTTGGCTAAATCTATCAAGTTGGGAGAGAAAGGAAGGATAATGGTAAAAAAAACACTCCCCTTGTCCATTTTCGCCAGAAATCAGGTCCCCGATGATCCCATGATCCCGAAAGTAGCTGAAAAGACACTATAGACTACAGAGACTTTTATGGTATCGGAATGTATGGGTGGTGGGAGGGTGGTTTGGGGGATGGCGGGGGAAGGTAGAAGCGTAATTGACTCATGTTACAAATATGAAGCCGATTGGTGAGGTAGTTTCGCCACCACGGATTTTCCTTTTTTTCCTTATCTTCGTACGGATACGCTGGAAGTGGGTGGTGGGAGGCGGTTGGGGGTGTGGTGGGGGGAAGGCAGAAGGGTAAGGGACTTGTCACACAAATATGGAACCGATTGGTGCAGTCTTTTCGCCGCCACAGATTTTCCTTTTTTTTCCTTCTGACGGGACCGACAGTCAGCGAGTGGGTGGGAGGAGGGATTTGGGATTTTTGTGGTGGGTAGCCAAAAGGGTAAGGTACCGGTACATATATAAGTCCCTGGCACTGGGCGTGACAACACCCTAGGACGTATATATACGTCCCTGGCACTCAGCGGGTTAAATAATTAAATAATAAATATATTATCAATAACCATCAAAATATAAGATTAGGTATATTAATTACAGAAAAAATTAAAAATAACAACATTCGATACATAATTAAATTAATAATAATAATAAAATAACAGAATTAACTGAAATAATCAGTTAATAATCAGCCGTCCATACTGAAGGGGTCGCCGTCCATCGGCACAGTAATGAATATTGACGCCGCCCTACCTCCTGTCGACGCCGTTCGTCGGGTCGTTGTCAACGCGCTACGCCGCAGATCGGCACTCCAGCGGCGACCTAGGTCTCACCTTCAGTCCTGCATTGGTGCCGCTCTATCCCGTCAGGTCGCCGTCAGGCGGCGTGGCCATCCATACTGCGTCCCGTCCAAAACTCACCCCCCCAAATCCTTAAGCACTCCGCCGATGGTCGGCACTCCTGACCACGACTAAAGGTCGTGGTCAGTCGTGGCTCAAATCGGCATGGTGTGACGCATGCTTAAGGCGATTCATGCCCTAAATACCAACCTCCTCTGAGTTAATTCTCATTAGCCACCCGGACCTGCTATGATTGGTACTGCAATGACTATCATGTTAGTGGGACACTTAAGGCTAGAAAATAGAATGCAGAGGCGGTCTCATATCATATTATTGCTATACAAGAATGCTGAAATTTAAAAAGGCCAGAGCAAGGTGAAATATGTAAGGGCAGAATGGAGGAAGTAGAAGCACAAATACATCATCTGGAGTAACTGAAGTACCACCAACGAGGAATAACCGGGTACCATTCCCACCACCAGAGGGATCACTCGCATCACCACAGACCAACACAACCAGCCTCTCACCCATCATATTAAGCAATCATACAAGGTTTTAAAACCAGCAACGCAAATGAAGTCCCGTTATTCCAAGGATTACTAAACAAGGGAAATGTTATGCTTACTGCACTTACTGATACTCATATAGGCCTACAAATCATGAATAAAGTGAAGTATGGATCCCAGGTTACAAGTTGACCTCCACATGCCTCACTACAAAAGTTCAAAACCCAGCTGGATAAAATCTAAACTGCCTAAGAAGGGCTGGGGGCCGCAACCCCAAACATCCTGTGGTTGGGGGACTTCATTATACCTAACATCATATGGAGACAAGTAGAACACCAAATAATGCCGAACACCTCAAACACAAATGGTGATGTGCACACGAAAGCACTACTGAATGAATGTTCTCTGTTTAACTTATACCAGCACATCAAATAACCAACCAGAGATAAAAAATAGTTCTAGACCTGATTTTTTTAAACAATGAGAATATAATGCACGATACCAACATTTCGCATACAACATTTAGGGGATAGGAGAAGTAGCAAATGTATCATCTCACCTTTAAAGTGTAGGGGAGCTATGTGCACACCGAGGGACTCCTGGTTGACAAATAGGGGCCCTAATCTCTTCAACAAAATACCAGAGAATGTGAGATGTCTGATGGATGTGCCAATGGAAGTCTTCAAGAGAACCTTATTCAGCCATCTCAAACCGGCGCCTGTCCAACCCTGCTTCGCAGGGGAAAGAGCTTCTCCCTCGAATTATCTAGTTCATCAAGCACTGGCAGCAAACAGACTCGGGGGGAGCAGCTTCTGCCAAGGCCATTGATAAATGGCCGAATCAACACAAAGAAAGGATTAATAATTAATGTAGGCAATTTTAAAGGATCTAATTTGTATTGGAGGTAGATAATCGTAGGTAGTTGAATTTAAACTGAAGATATCTAACATCAGGTGGCTGAATTAAGACTGCAGACAGATGATTTACGTGATTGAACATAGACTATAGATATATAATCATATTTGGGTTATTTAGACTGAAGGAAAGTAATTCCAGGAGGTTGATATTATGTTTAATGTTCCAACTTTACTTCCGGACATAAGCTTACTGCCTGCAAAAGTCAAGAGGTCTCTTTCCAGATGGCGAGTGAGATATCAAAACTGTTTAAGTGTTGCAGCCGGCTAATTCATGATCTTACCTTTGTATACATACAATGCCTGGTTGTTTCCTTGTGGCCCGTAGCAGCTCTACCTCCTCGAAGCTGCATCACCACTGTCACGCTGTTTCATCTCATCAAACAATCTCGGACTCCTCTCTGTCTCTCAAATACCATCTACAGAGCTGTTTACTCACTGTAGGAACTGCCCCCCATAGCATATTTATTTTATCTTAATCTTTTTGTCTATGTGTATGAGCGAGACAAAAGGCAAATGTGCCTGTAACAAGTGTCCCCACCAAAGGTTAAAAGAGCTATAGAGAGCCAAAATCAAGGCATGATAGAGGTAATTTAGGTGTGTTGGAAAGAAGCGTGGTGTACTTTTTAAGTATCATGGAATGAATAGGAGCAGGTGTTTGTAAGAGTTAGCTGGATTACTCTGTAAGTTAGGCACAAATAGAAACAGTGGGGGAAGCCAGGCAAATATATAGGAGTTCCAGCAACTCAGTATTATATGCCTATGTGGCCTCCCCGGGCGTACTGCCCTGCTCAACTGGTGCCTACAATCTTACAAAATGAATGAGAACATTCATAAAATGCTAATTTATTGGAAACAACGAGGGTATTTTCAAGGCACAAACTCCATCCTAATAATATCGCCTCATTAAAACATAGAGATTCGAACCCGTGACTTTTAGGTTACCAGTCCAGTAGCAAGACCCCTCTACCAAAACTTTCCTTTTGTTGTTCGAACGTTATTTCGCAAGCCACTAGACAAGAAATCCCGTACAAATTGTCCGACACGAAGGTCATTGTGACTCAGGCCTCACTCTGTGCATATTTCCCCCCAAGTGACACAATCCGGCCAGGTCAAGGCAGGTCCTTGGTGTTCCTCTGTGTGTGTAGTATATATACTGAAGGAGGCCAGGCAGTAGTCAGTTCACTCCACCACAGGAAGCTAACCATGTATTCTCCGGTAAGCAACAGTAACACATTTTGCTCTTGAAGTGTCCGTGCAGTCGCCGCCATGAAGTCAGTGTTACAGCCTGAGAAACTATGGGCTTGAGATCGATTCCACGGGAAGATAAAAGTAATTGCAAACCAGAAAGGCACCGTGATAAGCAATTCAGCAAAAACATATTGTTTAACTAATGAACACTGCCAATTTCGTCGACGTCACTGTCAACAAGAATAATCTTCGAGACAGTAGTAGTTTAACTACTACTAGAATGCTGAATTTTATTAAAAATGTCAAATCTATTACATTGTGACAAAAGTTGCCTTGTCGGCCGATTCGAGTATGAAAAGCTTAAATGCTCCTGAAAAATTCCAATCAATTCTCTCTGTGATATGAAACTCAAATTTACTTAAACGCAATTAAGAATTTTACAAACAGAGCTACACTCCAACATATGGTACACTTGAATTTCTGCATTCCAGTCAGTCAGTAACATATTTTATATAATAATATCTTGGCAACTGCCGATGACGCTCCTGGAAATTTTAGAAACGTCACTGTCAGCTTTCAATCTCAGTTGGCTACATTTGACTTCCTTGTTTTCTTTTTCTTTTAAGCAAAAATAAAATAAAACAAAAAAATAAAATAAAAAAATAAACAAAACAAATTATATTTACTATCACACGTAATATATATTAACAATTTAATGCAATATATATGTATGCGTATAGTAGATGATACTGTACAACAATAGCTGTGATCACAGCGTCCCCACGGTGTGAACTTAGTGAACTATAATTATTTTCTCCTGTAGGTGCTGCTGTTGTTCCTTCTGGTGGGAGCTAGTGTGGCCCTCCCTGGTGGCCATGGGGATGGCCACGGAGGAGGTGGAGGTGGAGGTGGTGGTGGTGGTGGAGGAGGTGGTGGAGGCTATGGTGGTAGCAGTGGAGGAGGTGGTGTTGTCATCGTCAGTGGAGGAGGAAGTGGAGGCGTCGGAGGATATGGTGGAGGTGGTGGAGGAGGTTTCGGTGGTGGAGGACTAGGAGGATACGGTGGCGGTATTGGTGGAGGACATGGTGGTGGTGGTGGTGGTGGTGGACGAGGCTTCGGTGGTGGAGGACTAGGAGGATACGGTGGCGGTGTTGGTGGAGGCCATGGTGGTGGTGGTGGAGGAGGTGGTGGAGGCAGTGGAGGAGGTGGTGTTGTTATCGTCAGTGGTGGAGGAGGCGGAGGATATGGTGGAGGCATTGGTGGAGGCCATGGTGATGGTGGTGGTGGAGGAGGTGGAGGATATGGTGGAACTACTAGCTACGAGATCAGTGTAAGTATTATACGTATTTCACATCTCCAAGGGCTTATGCTATTTTATGCGCGTTATTTTTGTATTTATATTTATAGATTGATTTATATTTATACTATTATATATGTAAGCTTACAAAGTAACTCTCTGGCATAAGCGTTAATGTTTACATAATACAATTAATCAAGTACGATTTCATCTTAGCATAATTATAATGCCTTCCCTCTCCATCTCTCCAGGCACCGACCCCCTACAACTTCGGGTACGGTGTAGGTGCAGGCAACACCAACTTCGGGCAAGACGAGACCGGTGACGGGTACGGTGGTACACAGGGCGGGTACTGGGTGAACCTTCCTGATGGACGGAAACAACATGTGAAGTACTGGGCGGACGGTAGCGGGTACCATGCCCAGGTGTCCTACGAGGGGGATGCCCACTACCCAGGCAAGAGCTATGGTGGCGGCGGGTACCACTGAGGAAGGATTCCTTGTATTGTGGCCAACTTTTTCAGACATCTATTTTCGGGTTACCTCCTACTAAGCAAATTCGGGTATTACATATAACACTATATTCCCGGGCATTTCCGCGCCCTCCTCAGCTCCCTGCCTTAGAGTGGCTTCGGTCACCCGGGCTTTGTTAGTGGTAAGCAGGGAGGGTTTTGTGGGGGCGCTCTATGGCCTTGGCCTTGCTCGGGACCTTGGGGCTGTTCGGCCAGGCAGCCTGGGGAACAACAACAACAACAACAACACTATATTCGTTGTTATATTTATTGAATATTCAGCTGCAAATTACGTTACTTGATATTTTGTAAATAATAAACTTAATTGTTAAATTTCTAAAAACAAGAAATGACCTAATATCGAATTGCTTTTCTAATTACTAACACGAAATATAGATTAGGAAAAATGGCTCGTTGTGTGTGAATGATTTACCTTTTGACCGGCTCCATTTACTGAATCTTGAACAATAAAACCCTTTTTCCGAATGATGAGTTTTTGTACATTGTCCCGTGAATAGAAGGTACAGTACAACTGGGAAGTAAATAACATGGTACAGTTGGCCACATTAATCTGGACACACCGTGTAAGGAAGGAAAATTAGTATGAATTAATTAGAAGTGTATTTCCTTATGAAAGTACTTATCAAATATGACCTGTTAATGGTTTTATAGAAAATGACTCTTGTAAGTCAATTACACTATTTTACTAACGAACATATAATCAAGGAGTGGAAATATATTCATGCTAGCAACTGTACATTATGCTACCCTTGTTGCCCACACTGGCGCCACACCCCACCAACCTCTCCCTGACGCCACCATTGTTGTGTTCTTACCCACTGGCGCCACACCCCACCAACCTCTCCCTGACGCCACCAGAGTTGTGTTCTTCCCCAATGGCGCCACCCCCCACCAACCTCTCCCGGGCGCCACCATTGTTGTGTTCTTACCCACTGGCGCCACCCGCCCCAACCTCTTACTGACGCCACCAGTGTTGTGTTCTTACCCACTGGCGCCACCTTCCCCCCCAAACAAAAACCTCTTACTGACGCCACCAGTGGTGTGTTCTTACCCACTGGCCCTACTACCATGAGCAGATCAATTCCTCAGATGCCAATATTCTGCAACACGATAATAGACATTGAACCTATAATTACAAGCCGTCCATGAATCTACCTCCCCTGAAAACCAACATTCCCTAAACCCCTTCACAGCAGTGACACCTTCCCTACCCTCCACACCAATTGCAACCCAGACAGTCTCTCCATCAAACCGCAACAGCATGGCCCCCAATTCCCCCCCCCCCCCCCCACACACACCTTTCTTACATCCCTAACCTTCCCTTGCTCAACCTATCCCTACACGTCAAGCAGATAGGCTCACAGACTAAATAAAGAAGGTTGTGGTTGTATGCTGCAGCTACTTCATGAAAAGCTGTGCATATGGTCCACTAGAGGCCTTAGATATGTTACACTGGAATTAAGCGAGGGACATGTCACTAAGGCACTTCATGCCCTAAATACCAACCTCCTCTGAGTTAATTCTGACTAGCCCCCCGGACCTGCTATGATTGGTACTGCAATGGCTATCATTTTAGTGGGACACTTAAGGCTAGAACACAGAATGAAGAGGCGGCCTCACATCATATTTTCGCTATACAAGAATGCTGAAAATTAAAAAAGCCAGAGCAAGGTGAAATATGGAAGGACAGGATGGAGGAAGTAGAAGCACAAATACATAATCTGGAGTAACTGAAGTACCACCAACGAGGAATAACTGGGAACCACACCCACCACCAGAGGGGTCACTTGCATCACCACAGACCAACACAACCAGCCTGTCACCCATCATATTAAGCAATCATACAAGGTTTTAAAACCAGCAACGTAAATGAAGTTCCGTTATTCTAAGGATTACTAAACAAGGGAAATGTTATGCTTACTGCACTTACTGATACTCATATAGGCCTACAAATCATGAATACAGTGAAGTATGGATCCCAGGTTACAAGTTACACAGGTCAGACAGAACACACAGAACATGTGGAGGAGTGAATGTGTACATCAAAGATTCTCTAGCAAGTACAGTATTTCTGAAGCATTCCAATGAGGTAGTAGAGATACTTGGGGTCAGAATAGAAAGATTAAGTTTGGTAGTTATCCACACATACAGACCTCCACATGCCTCACAATAAAAGTTCAAAACCCAGCTGGATAAAATCTTAACTGCCTAAGAAAGGCTGGGGGCCGCAACCCCTAACATCCTGTGGTTGGGCGACTTCATTATACCTAACATCAAATGGAGACAAGTATTACACCAAATAATGACAAACACCTCAAACACAAATGGTGATGTGCACACGAAAGCACTACTGAATGAATGTTCTCTGTTTAACTTATACCAGCACATCAAATAACCAACGAGAGAAAACAAAAATAGTTCTAGACCTGATTTTTTTAAACAATGAGAATATAATGCACGATACCAACATTTCGTATACAACATTTAGGGGATAGGGGAAGTAGCAAATGTATCATCTCACCTTTAAAGTGGAGGGGAGCTATGCGCACACCGAGAGACTCCTGTTTGATAAATAGGGGCCCTAGTCTCTTCAACAAAATACCAGAGAACGTGAGATGTCTTATGGATGTGCCAAAGGAAGTCTTCAAGAGAGCCTTATTCAGCCATCTCAAGCCGGCGCTTGTCCATCCATGCTTCGCAGGGGAAAGAGCTTCTCCCTCGAATTATCTAGTTCATCAAGCACTGGCAGCAAACAGACTCGGGGGGAGCAGCTTCTGCCGAGGCCTTTGATAAATGGCCGAATCAACACAAAGAAAGGATAGGTAATTAATGTAGGCAATTTTAAAGGATCTAATTTGTATTGGAGGTAGATAATCGTAGGTAGTTGAATTTAAACTGAAGATATCTAACATCAGGTGGCTGAATTAAAGACTGCAGACAGATGATTTACGTGATTGAACATAGACTATAGATATATAATTATATGTGGGTTATTTAGACTGAAGGAAAGTAATTCCAGGAGGTTGATATATTTTGTTAATATTCCAACTTTACTTTCGGACATAAGCTTACTACCTGCAAATGCCAGGTCTTTTTCCGGATGGCGAGTGAGACATCGAGAATGTTTCCAACCGCCTCATTCGTGATTTTACCTTTGTAGACATACAATGCATGGTTGTTTCCTCGTGGCCCATTGCAGCTCTAACTCCTCGAAGCTGTATCTCATCACACAATCTCGGACACCTCTCTCTGTCTCTTAAAGGCCACCTATTGAGCTGTTTATTCACTAGGCACTGCCCCCCATAGCATATTATATTTGTTCTTATTCTATATATCTATGTGAATGAACGATACAAAAGACAAAGCTGCCTGTAACAAGTGCCCCCTCCCCCCCCCCCAGGTTAAAAGAGTGATAGTGACAAAATCAAGGCACATTAGAGGTAATTCTGGTGTGTTGGAAAGAAGCGTGGTGTACTTGATAAGTGTCATGGAATGAATAGGAGGAGCAGGTTTTTGTAAGAGTTAGCTGGATTACTCTGTAAGTGAGGCACAATAGAAACAGTGGGGGAAGCCAGGCAAATCTACGGGAGTTCCAGCAACTCGGTATTTGATGCCTATGTGGCCTCCCCGGGGTACTGCCCTGCTCAACTGGTGCCTACAATCTTACAAAATGAATGAGAATATTAAAAAAAATGCTAATTTATTGGAAACAGCGAGGGTATTTTCAAAGCACAATTTCCATCCTAATAAGATCGCCCCATTAACACATCGAGACTTGAGCCCGTGATTTTTAGGTTACCAGTCCAGTAGCAAGACCCCTCTACCAAAACTTTCCTTTTGTTGTTCGAACGTTAATTCGCAAGCCACCAGCCAAGAAATCCCGTATAACTTGTCCGACACGAAGGTTATTGTGACTCAGGCCTTATTCTGTGCATATTTCCCCTCAAGTGACACAATCCGGCCAGGTCAAGGCAGGTCCTTGGTGTTCCTCTGTGTGTGTAGTATATATACTGAAGGAGGCCAGGCAGTAGTCAGTTCACTCCACCACAGGAAGCTAACCATGTATTCTCCGGTAAGCAACAGTAACACATTTTGCTCTTGAAGTGTCCGTGCAGTCGCCGCCATTAAGTCAGTGTTACAGCCTGAGAAAATATGGGTTTCAGATAGATTCCACGGGAAGATAAAAATCATTACAAACCAGAAAGGCACCGTGATAAGTACTTCAGCAAAACACTGTCAATTTTGTCTGCGTCATTGTCAACAAGAATAATCTTCGAAACAGCAGTAGTTTAACTACTACTTGAAGGCTGAATTTTATTAAACATGTCAAATATATTACATTGTGACAACAGTTGCCTTGTCGGCCGATTCGAATATGAAAAGCTGTTATGCTCCTGATAAATTCTAGTTAATTCTCTCTGGGATATGAAACTCAAATCTATTTAACCGCAATTAAGAATTTTCCAAACAGAGCTACACTCCAACATATGGTACACTTGAATTTCTGCATTCCAGTCAGTCAGCAAAATATGTTATATAATAATATCTTGGCAACTGCCAATGACGCCCCTAGAAATGTTAGAAACGTCACTGTCAGCTTTCAGTCTCAGTTCGCTACATTTCACTTCCTTGTTTTCTTTTTCTTTTAAGCAAAAAAGACATAAACAAAACAAATAATATTTACCGTCATACGTAATACATATTAACAATTTAATGCTATTTATATGTATGCGTATAGTAGACAGTACTGTACAACAATAGCTGTTATCACAGCTTCCCCACGATGTGAGCTTAAGAACTATAATTATTTATTCCTGTAGCTGCTGCTGCTGTGCCTTCTGGTGGGAGCTAGTGTGGCCCTCCCTGGTGGCCATGGGGGTGGCCATGGTGGAGGTGGAGGTGGTGATGGTGGTGGAGGAGGTGGTGGAGGCTATGGTGGTAGCAGTGGAGGAGGTGGCGTTGTCATCGTCAGTGGAGGAGGAAGTGGAGGCGGCGGAGGAGGTGGTGGAGGTGGTGGAGGCGGCTTCGGTGGTGGAGGACTAGGAGGAGGATACGGTGGCGGTGTTGGTGGAGGACATAGTGGTGGTGGTGGAGGAGGCTTCGGTGGTGGAGGACTAGGAGGAGGTTACGGTGGCGGTATTGGTGGAGGCCTTGGTGGTGGTGGTGGTGGTGGAGGAGGGGGTGGAGGCTATGGTGGTGGCAGTGGAGGAGGTGGTGTTGTTATTGTCAGTGGAGGAGGAAGCGGCGGAGGCGGAGAATATGGTGGAGGCATTGGTGGAGGCCATGGTGGTGGTGGTGGTGTTGGTGGAGGCCATGGTGGTGGAGGTGGTGGAGGATATGGTGGAGGCATTGGTGGAGGCCATGGTGGTGGTGGTGGTGTTGGTGGAGGCCATGGTGGTGGAGGCATTGGTGGAGGCCATGGTGGTGGTGGTGGTGTTGGTGGAGGCCATGGTGGTGGAGGATATGGTGGAACTACTAGCTACGAGATCAGTGTAAGTATTATACGTATTTCACATCTCCAAGTGCTTAGGTTATTTTATGCGCGTTTTTTGTATTTACATTTAGAAATTGATTTATATTTATACTATTATATATGTAAGCTTACAAAGTAACTCTCTGGCATAAGCGTTAATGTTTACATAATACAATTAATAAAGTACGATCTCATCTTAGCATAATTATAATGCCTTCCCTCTCCATCTCTCCAGGCACCGACCCCCTACACCTTCGGGTACGGTGTAGGTGCAGGCAACACCAACTTCGGGCAAGACGAGACCGGTGACGGGTACGGTGGTACACAGGGCGGGTACTGGGTGAACCTTCCTGATGGACGGAAACAACATGTGAAGTACTGGGCGGACGGTAGCGGGTACCATGCCCACGTGTCCTACGAGGGGGATGCCCGTTACCCAGGCAAGAGCTATGGTGGCGGCGGGTACCACTGAGGAAGGATTCCTTGTATTGTGGCCAATTTTTTCAGACATCTATTTTCGGGTTACCTCCTACTAAGCAAATTCGGGTATTACATATAACACTATATTCCCGGGCATTTCCGCGCCCTCCTCAGCTCCCTGCCTTAGAGTGGCTTCGGTCACCCGGGCTTTGTTAGTGGTAAGCAGGGAGGGTTTTGTGGGGGCGCTCTATGGCCTTGGCCTTGCTCGGGACCTTGGGGCTGTTCGGCCAGGCAGCCTGGGGAACAACAACAACAACAACAACAACACTATATTCGTTGTTATATTTATTGAATATTCAGCTGCAAATTACGTTACTTGATATTTTGTAAATAATAAACTTAATTGTTAAATTTCTAAAAACAAGAAATGACCTAATATCGAATTGCTTTTCTAATTACTAAAACGAAATATAGATTAGGAAAAATGGCTCGTTGTGTGTGAATGATTTACCTTTTGACCGGCTCCATTTACTGAATCTTGAACAATAAAACCCTTTTTCCGAATGATTAGTTTTTGTACATTGTCCCGTGAATAGAAGGTACAGTACAACTGGGAAGTAAATAATATGGTACAGTTGGCCACATTAATCTGGACACACCGTGTAAGGAAGGAAAATTAGTATGAATTAATTAGAAGTGTATTTCCTTATGAAAGTACTTATCAAATAAGACCTGTTAATGGTTTTATAGAAAATGACTCTTGTAAGTCAATTACACTATTTTACTAACGAACATATAATCAAGGAGTGGAAATATATTCATGCTGGCAACTGTACATATGCTACCCTTGTTGCCCCCACTGGCGCCACACCCCACCAACCTCTCCCTGACGCCACCATTGTTGTGTTCTTACCCACTGGCGCCACACCCCACCAACCTCTCCCTGACGCCACCAGCGTTGTGTTCTTCCCCACTGGCGCCAACCCCCACCAACCTCTCCCGGGCGCCACCATTGTTGTGTTCTTACCCACTGGCGCCACCCGCCCCAACCTCTTACTGACGCCACCAGTGTTGTGTTCTTACCCACTGGCGCCACCTCCCCCCCCCCAACCTCTTACTGACGCCACCAGTGGTGTTTTCTTACCCACTGGCCCTACTACCATGAGCAGATCAATTCCTCAGATGCCAATATTCTGCAACACGATAATAGACATTGCACCTATAATTACAAGCCGTCCATGAATCTACCTCCACTGAAAACCAACACTCCCTAAACCCCTTCACAGCAGTGACACCCTCCCTACCCTCCACACCACTTGCAACCCAGACAGTCTCTCCATCAAACCGCAACAGCATGGCCCCCAGTTCCCCCCCCCCCCCCAACACACACACACACACCTTTCTTACATCCCTAACCTTCCCTTGCTCAACCTATCCCTACACGTCAAACAGATAGGCTCACAGACTAAATACAGAAGGTTGTGGTTGTATGCCACAGCTACTTCATGAAAAGCTGTGCATATGTTCCACTAGAGGCCTCAGATATGTTACACTGGAATTAAGCGAGGGACATGTCACTAAGGCACTTCATGCCCTAAATACCAACCTCCTCTGAGTTAATTCTGACAAGCCCCCCGGACCTGCTATGATTGGTACTGCAATGACTATCATGTTAGTGGGACACTTAAGGCTAGAACACAGAATGAAGAGGCGGCCTCACATCATCTTTTCGCTATACAAGAATCCTGACAATTAAAAAGGCCAGAGCAAGGTGAAATATGGAAGGACAGGATGGAGGAAGTAGAAGCACAAATACATCATCTGGAGTAACTGAAGTACCACCAACGAGGAATAACTGGGTACCACACCAACCACCAGAGGGGTCACTTGCATCACCACAGACCAACACAACCAGCCTGTCACCCATCATATTAAGCAATCATACAAGGTTTTAAAACCAGCAACGCAAATGAAGTCCCGTTATTCCAAGGATTACTAAACAAGGAAAATGTTATGCTTACTGCACTTACTGATACTCATATAGGCCTACAAATCATGAATACAGTGAAGTATGGATCCCAGGTTACAAGTTACACAGGTCAGACAGAACACACAGAACATGTGGAGGAGTGAATGTGTACATCAAAGATTCTCTAGCAAGTACAGTATTTCTGAAGCATTCCAATGAGGTAGTAGAGATTCTTGGGGTCAGAATAGAAAGATTAAGTTTGGTAGTTATCCACACATACAGACCTCCACATGCCTCACAATAAAAGTTCAAAACCCAGCTGGATAAAATCTAAACTGCCTAAGAAAGGCTGGGGGCCGCAACCCCTAACATCCTGTGGTTGGGCGACTTCATTATACCTAACATCAAATGGAGACAAGTATTACACCAAATAATGACAAACACCTCAAACACAAATGGTGATGTGCACACGAAAGCACTACTGAATGAATGTTCTCTGTTTAACTTATACCAGCACATCAAATAACCAACGAGAGAAAACAAAATAGTTCTAGACCTGATTTTTTTAAACAATGAGAATATAATGCACGATACCAACATTTCGTATACAACATTTAGGGGATAGGGGAAGTAGCAAATGTATCATCTCACCTTTAAAGTGTAGGGGAGCTATGCGCACACCGAGGGACTCCTGTTTGACAAATAGGGGCCCTAGTCTCTTCAACAAAATACCAGAGAACGTGAGATGTCTTCTGGATGTGCCAAAGGAAGTCTTCAAGAGAGCCTTATTCAGCCATCTCAAGCCGGCGCCTGTCCAACCATGCTTCGCAGGGGAAAGAGCTGCTCCCTCGAATTATCTAGTTCATCAAGCACTGGCAGCAAACAGACTCAGGGGGAGCAGCTTCTGCCGAGACCTTTGATAAATGGCCGAATCAACACAAAGAAAGGATAGGTAATTAATGTAGGCAATTTTAAAGGATCTAATTTGTATTGGAGGTAGATAATCGTAGGTAGTTGAATTTAAACTGAAGATATCTAACATCAGGTGGCTGAATTAAAGACTGCAGACAGATGATTTACGTGATTGAACATAGACTATAGATATATAATTATATGTGGGTTATTTAGACTGAAGGAAAGTAATTCCAGGAGGTTGATATATTTTGTTAATATTCCAACTTTACTTTCGGACATAAGCTTACTACCTGCAAATGCCAGGAGGTCTTTTTCAATTTGGCGAGTGAGACATCGAGAATGTTTCCAACCGCCTCATTCGTGATTTTACCTTTGTAGACATACAATGCATGGTTGTTTCCTCGTGGCCCATTGCAGCTCTAACTCCTCGAAGCTGCATCTCATCACACAATCTCGGACACCTCTCTCTGTCTCTTAAAGGCCACCTATTGAGCTGTTTATTCACTAGGCACTGGCCCCCATAGCATATTATATTTGTTCTTATTCTATATATCTATGAGAATGAACGACACAAAAGACAAAGCTGCCTGTAACAAGTGCCCCCTCCCCCCCCCCCAGGTTAAAAAGAGTGATAGTGACAAAATCAAGGCACATTAGAGGTAATTCTGGTGTGTTGGAAAGAAGCGTGGTGTACTTGATAAGTGTCATGGAATGAATAGGAGGAGCAGGTGTTTGTAAGAGTTAGCTGGATTACTCTGTAAGTGAGGCACAATAGAAACAGTGGGGGAAGCCAGGCAAATCTACAGGAGTTCCAGCAACTCGGTATTTGATGCCTGTGGCCTCCCCGGGGTACTGCCCTGCTCAACTGGTGCCTACAACCTTACAAAATGAATGAGAATATTACAAAAAATGCTAATTTATTGGAAACAGCGAGGGTATTTTCAAGGCACAATTTCCATCCTAATAAGATCGCCCCATTAACACATCGAGATTTGAGCCCGTGACTTTTAGGTTACCAGTCCAGTAGCAAGACCCCTCTACCAAAACTTTCCTTTTGTTGTTCGAACGTTAATTCGTAAGCCACCAGCCAAGAAATCCCGTATAACTTGTCCGACACGAAGGTTATTGTGACTCAGGCCTTATTCTGTGCATATTTCCCCTCAAGTGACACAATCCGGCCAGGTCAAGGCAGGTCCTTGGTGTTCCTCTGTGTGTGTAGTATATATACTGAAGGAGGCCAGGCAGTAGTCAGTTCACTCCACCACAGGAAGCTAACCATGTATTCTCCGGTAAGCAACAGTAACACATTTTGCTCTTGAAGTGTCCGTGCAGCCGCCGCCATTAAGTCAGTGTTACAGCCTGAGAAACTATGGGTTTCAGATAGATTCCTTGGGAAGATAAAATCATTACAAACCAGAAAGGCACCGTGATAAGTACTTCAGCAAAACACTGTCAATTTTGTCTGCGTCATTGTCAACAAGAATAATCTTCGAAACAGCAGTAGTTTAACTACTACTTGAAGGCTGAATTTGATTAAACATGTCACATATATTACATTGTGACAACAGTTGCCTTGTCGGCCGATTCGAATATGAAAAGCTGTTATGCTCCTGATAAATTCCAGTTAATTCTCTCTGGGATATGAAACTCAAATCTATTTAACCGCAATTAAGAATTTTCCAAACAGAGCTACACTCCAACATATGGTACACTTGAATTTCTGCATTCCAGTCAGTCATGTGACGCCTCCCGGCGCTAGCAGAATGGTTGCGTGGTGCATTGCAGCTCGCTAGCGCTCGCCAGGATGGGGGGATGGGCTACAGTTGTCCTAGAATGATCTGCTTTCTTTTATTAGTGTCGTGTTGCCACAGACAGTCTAGAAATGGTATTTGTTTTGGTCTGTGACCGCGCCTTATATTTTATATTCGCTATAATATAAATGTTGCTTGTGTGGGAGGCGAGCGAGAGCGGGTGAGGGAGTACACCTGGCAGCGGGGGGTGAGTCATGACGCGGCTCGCTTGGGCGCTGACGGCGTTGGCGGCCGGGTGGTCAACTAGTCCCTTCCCGTCGCGGCCTCATGTTTTTTACCAGCTCAGAGCTTGCCTGACACGCGTATCGTCTACATCCTTTGCAATTCTGTCCCCCATACTCGCCACTTTGCATACTATTTCTCTCTCTCGACTTCTCCTTTCTCATTCTCTAATCTTTATTAAACTCAACATCCCTTCTGGTTTCAGCATAGACGTTCACCGTCGGCCAGTCGTATTGTACGCGAAGCTCTCAGATATTTCCATGTATTAGGCTTTAATGAGGTTTGGAGAGACGGACTTTTCCGTGTGTGTCCTCTCTCGGGAAGGTTGTAGACCGGTATATGTCTCCCTGGCAAGGTGTTGAGTGATTCTGCTTTGTTATTTAAAGCTAGACTAGGGGTAAGGTTACTGTGTCGTTATCTCCGATGTGTGCAGTGTTAGCTAAGCCCTGCACGACATCGACAGGTACTGTGGGAGCCTAAGTTGTCTTCGGGTGGGTTTACTTTGCGAGCTCAGCGCTGTGGTGTGAGAGGGCCATAGCCTATCCCTCACAACATAGTGCTGCCTCTTTGTGTTGACTTTTGAGGGATCGCCAGGATAGAACTAGGTACTAGAGACCTAGATTTATCAAGAGAGCATCCCCGTCATATAACGTAATCTTCATTATACCACCTTCGGACAACGTTAGGCTACGAGCCGCATGCTCGCCCATTGTTGCCCTGCCTTGATACCCCAGCTAGACTTTATTAACTGAGCAGACACTGGTTAGAGATAAGCCCCCATTATTATATGTATGCAACATTATTATTCACTGCACTTTTGAGCCGAGGTTGTTGTTGAGTTGCACAACCCGAGTAGGCTGTTGCGTTGTGTCACGAAGCATTTCTTTAGTTGTCGAGCATTACTACCTTTGCGCAGTCTTTATTATTCGCCTGCCTATTATTACTATATGTCCTAGCATTTATTGTGACCCGTATTCTGCATTATAATTGTTCAAGATTCTTTACGAACATCTTCCCAGCATCAGACTTATTTCAGAAGTTTCCAGTTGATGTTGCAGGACTAGCATTGCACTTTCTTTAATACAGGAGTGCCAGTTATTTGAGTATCTACCGTAACGTTAATTAATCACGTTAAATATCTTTTCTTTGTGTAACCTAATCGAGTAATCTTTTACTGTTTGAGAATAGGCTGTTTCATCAAGCGTCAGCCTAGTGTGTGTGCACCAGTTACCGAGTCATAGGATACCTCGTTGTCCAGGCACGACTCAGGGCGGTAATGGTGTTTTGTTTTCCAGTGTTTAAGGCAGGGGTTGGATCTAGTGTTACCGTTGTTGCATTTTGCCATTATCTAGTCCAATGTTGAAGAGCCCTGTGTCTTTGAGAACCTGGATCGTAACAAATGGCGACCTAGCTCAGGATCTTGTGAACTAAGAGATAATTGCAGGATTGTTGTGGTCATTTGTTTTATTGAGGAATATAGTGGGCACGTTAATTTTTTTTTGGCAAAGTAGTATAGCACTTGAAAGTCTTCAGACATTTTTGGCAAGTGAATAGTGCTACATAAGAGTTTGGGGTACTTCTTTTCTGAATATTGTGGTGAGAAATTTTTGTGAGCATCATGTCTTATACCGGGTCAGAGGAGAATGGAGACACAGTACGTAATGTCGAAACTGAGGAACAGCAGCATGATGAAAGGGTTAATCGGGTGAACTGTGAGGAGGATGCTAGGATATTTTTGCAATGGCCTGTTACTGCCGAGCGGTTGGAGGGTATGGATCGGTACGGTCTTCAATGCCTGGCCACAGCTATCGGTCATGCGGTTACTAGCAGCATGACCAAGGATAACTTGATAACGTGTGTACTGGGCAGGGTGACTGGTGAGCGAGATGGGTTGAGTGCTCAGAGCCCTTCGGCCATGCTTCCCCTACACTCGACTCCCAGCCATCCCAGTAGTTTGCCGACCCCGGGTACGCTTCCGCAGTTGGGTGGTGACTGGCAGGGTGGGTTGCCCCTGGGGGGACCACCAGTAATCACCTTCACCTCCTCAAGGGTTATCTCCAGAATTATTGTTTAAGCTCGAATTAGCTAAGCTTCAGCATCAGCAGCAATTAGAATTAGCCAAGATAGAAGAGAGAAAAACTATCAGTCAGCAGCACATAGAGCTAGCAAAAATCCAAGCTGATTTAGAGTCGACTAGGTACTGTGCCGACATGGACGTAGAGAAGTCGCGAGTAGAGACAACGGGACAGCGACTTGGGACTGGTAACCGTGTTCATGAGCAGTCTCTCTCGCACTTATTGAAACTGGTTCCGGTGTTTGATGAGAGTGGTGTAACAGAATTTTTCACACGCTTTGAGAAGAAGTGCCAGGAACACCAGTGGCCAGAGAATAAATGGGCAGCACTTGTATCCTCTAGATTAATAGGCAAGGGTCTTAAAGCCTATGATGCGTTGCCTATAGAGTCTTGTATTGTCTATGAGGAACTCAAGGAGGCTGTCCTGAGAGCATACGAACTACAACCAGAGACGTACAGGTTGAAGTTCCGGGGTGTTACCAAGGGTCGGGAGAGCACCTTTTTGGAGCATGCCCGGGAGCTGTCCGATGCTTTTGGGAATTGGCTAAGGTCGGAGAAAGCTACTACGTTTGACGACATTAAACAGTTGGTGCTTTTAGAGCAGTTTTTCAAATGCACGGGCGGCGACCTGACGTTAAACCTTAAGAAAAGCAACTAAAAACTCTACAGGAGGCAGCTGAGATGGCTGACCTCCGGCTATCACTAATTCGTGGGTGCGGGTCTGCCCAGCGTAGTGAGGCAGGTAACAAGGGGTGTGACGCCCCACCCCCCCGAGTTAGTGATATACCTTATGCAAACAAGTACAAGAGCCATGATACCAAGACTGACCACAAGACTAGCACAGTCCCATTTAAGAAGGGGCCGGGCCCTTCCCAGTACCAAGGGAAGCCCAAAGGGGAGTTGGAGTGTTATCATTGTCATAAAAAGGGGCACTTTGCAAGAGTCTGTCCTAGCAAACCACCTACAGCAGCTGTGTCTTTGGCCTGCAACATTGGTGTGTCTCCGAAGTCGTCTGAGTTTGCCCGGGGCAGTTCGTCAGAGGCTGAGGCACAGCCAATGCAGAAGCACCTGGGAGGCTCGAACCCTGCTCAGGATGTTTTTTGCGACCATAGAGGGCGGGGTTGTGTGATGTGGGCGGGGCGCAAGCATGGAGTAGAGGTCTTGCGCGATACAGGTGCTTCCCAGACTCTGATGAAAAACTTGACTGGCTACCCTATAAACGCGGCTCGGGTGGTGGTGGTGCAGGGTATTAATGCAACTCGGTCATACCCGCTGGTGAGGTTGGAGTTGGAGGTGGATGGTGTGGCACGTGAATTGGATGTCGGGATTGTGGAGAAACTGCCAGTGGAGGGCGTCTACCTTCTTCTCGGCAACGACTTTGCAATGCCCGCTTCTGAGGTTCTACCCTTAGTCGTTGCCGAGAGGCCGGCCGACGTGAGTAGGGAAGAGCAAGAGTGGGTCGAGCGGTGCCAGACACAACCCATGCCGTGTGTTGTCACCCGAGCTCGGGCAGCTAAAGTGTCACAGCCTAGTCCTCCGTCTTCATACCAGCGGAGGAACGATCAACAGGAGGAGGCTAAAGCTGGAGTTGGTTTTAAGAGTTTTGACTCGGCGGCCCTCCTGGGTGATTCAGTATTAGCACCATTACTTAATTCTGGAGTAGCCCCTGGGCCTGTCATCGAGAGTGACGAGGCTGGGCATGACGAGTCTCCACGACAGCAACGTTATGTACATCGAGAGAGACAGAGGGAGCAGCCCAGTATCGGGAAAGGTCATGCATTGCTCCGGGAGCAGTTAGATCGCTTGGCACCCTCAGATATACGTCGGTTGCAACTAGAGGACCCTGAGCTCCAAACGTGTGCTAATGGAGCTGTAGAGCTCGACGAGGACGGTGATGCGCAGCCAGGAGATTTTGTTTATTTAGAAGGCATCCTCTATAGGCGTTTCCAAGACCCTAAACGTAGTTGGCAAGAGGGGTCCGGAGTAGTGGACCAGTTGGTGGTGCCACGGGAGTGCAGGGATAGCCTACTGAGGTTGGCGCATGACATACCACTGGCAGGACATCTAGGGGTGAGAAAAACGGTGGCGGCTTTAGAAAAATTGTTTTGGTGGCCGGGGTTGAAGGGGCAGGTGGTAACCTGGATAGCAAGGTGTCATACGTGCCAGAGGGTTGGAAAACCTAACCAAACAATTCCGAGAGCCCCGTTGCACCCCATTCCTGTCAGTGGACCGCCCTTCAGTAAGGTCATCATTGATATGGTCGGACCCCTACCCCCTACTAGTGCCGGTAATAAATTTCTAGTAACTATCATGGATGTGGCCACTCGTTATCCTGATGCATATCCAATGAGAAATGGCACGGCGAAAACTGTTGTCCGGAACCTGCTCTGGTATTGCTCGCGGTATGGTTACCCGCAAGAGGTGCAATCGGACCAAGGTTCTAGTGTTACATCTAATCTGTTCAAACAAACTATGATTCAGCATGGCATCAGCACTGTCGTCTCTTCTGCGTATCACCCGGAGAGTCAAGGGTGTTGGAGAGGTGGCACGCCACGCTGAAAAGCATGCTTCGATGTTATTGCGCAGAGAACGGAAAGGATTGGGACCTTGGTCTGCCGTATGTTTTGTTCGCGGCAAGAGAAGTACCTGGAGAGAGTCTCGGTTTCAGTCCGAATGAGCTTGTTTTCGGGCATCGGGTGAGGGGCCCTCTCCACATGGTGAAGGAGATGTGGGAGGGCACTGGGCATGTTGTTCTGCGAGATAAGTTGCAACCTCTTGTTCCTGAGCGACAAGAGGAGTTGTTTGCTAGGCTGTGGCAGTCCGTCCGCATGTTTGTTGCTTCTCCAGGCCTGATGTGCGGGGTAGAATCCGACACGGAGGCTGGAGACAGTGCAAGGCTTGAGTTGGTTCCCTACCGTGTGAATCCTGCTCGACAGCCTGTGGTGAAGGCGGAGCTGGACAGCGTGTGGGGAGGGGGTCTGAGGGATGAGGGATATCGTGAGTGGTCGTTGCCAGTGGCTTTGCAACCTGAGTTTGGTGGCAGAGTCCGTGTGTGTTGATTGCAAGAGTGTGGAAGCATTATCCCTGACAGACGCCTATCCATTACCCAGAGTTGACGACACCATAGACCGCTTCGGGGCTGCCTCGCTCATCACGAAGGTAGAACTAGTGAAGGGTTATTGGCAGGCCCCGTTGCCGGAAAGAGCGAAGAGAAGTGCCAGTCTTGCGATGAACTGGACAGTTTATCAGTGTCAGGTGTTGTTGTGCTGCCGGAACACAAGTTGGATGTGTGGCATGCTGGGGGCACTGATAATGTTTTGGCTTTGTTTGCAGGAGAACCCTCGCTGTTCAGTCAGTGTCTGTCGTGGGTGGAGGATCCGGGGTAGGCTACCACAGTATGTTGGTATAGCCTCCTGTCTTGGCTCGCGGTGTATTTTTGCGCTGGTGCTTGTTGGCTCGCGTGTGTAGCATCAGCGTAGGGTCGCAGGGCAGGAGTTGTTGGCTTTGATTAGACGAAAATTAGGCTACATCTATAGTAGCCGCCAAAAACAACATTAAAATAAAATGTGAACAAATTAAATAAAAACTCTTTCTTTTTAATAATTAATTTTAAGATAATATTGTAGCTGAGTACTGAGTGCAGATGATTTTCCCTCAGTAGGCTGTGCTTCTTAAAGCTCGCTCTGGGAGCACAATGTTATGAATTAATGTATTATGTCCAGGAAGGGTGATAAGATTTTTTTTTTATATATAAAATGTTGTTGTATTTTTTTTTGGAGACTGAGCTTGCATTCCATGAGTGGCAGAGTGGTTAGGAGTGGCAGATTCTAGCGACATTCTGCCTGTTCAGATATGGGCTAATGGTTGAGTGTCCCATATCTTGGGGGGGGGGCTGACGCCTCCCGGCGCTAGCAGAATGGTTGCGTGGGGCATTGCAGCTTGCTAGCGCTCGCCAGGATGGGGGGATGGGCTACAGTTGTCCTAGAATGATCTGCTTTCTTTTATTAGTGTCGTGTTGCCACAGACAGTCTAGAAATGGTCTTTGTTTTGGTCTGTGACCGCGCCTTATATTTTATATTCGCTATAATATAAATGTTGTTTGTGTGGGAGGCGAGCGAGAGCGGGTGAGGGAGTACACCTGGCAGCGGGGGGTGAGTCATGACGCGGCTCGCTTGGGCGCTGACGGCGTTGGCGGCCGGGTGGTCAACTAGTCCCTTCCCGTCGCGGCCTCATGTTTTTTACCAGCTCAGAGCTTGCCTGACACGCGTATCGTCTACATCCTTTGCAATTCTGTCCCCCATACTCGCCACTTTGCATACTATTTCTCTCTCTCGACTTCTCCTTTCTCATTCTCTAATCTTTATTAAACTCAACATCCCTTCTGGTTTCAGCATAGACGTTCACCGTCGGCCAGTCGTATTGTACGCGAAGCTCTCAGATATTTCCATGTATTAGGCTTTAATGAGGTTTGGAGAGACGGACTTTTCCATGTGTGTCCTCTCTCGGGAAGGTTGTAGACCGGTATATGTCTCCCTGGCAAGGTGTTGAGTGATTCTGCTTTGTTATTTAAAGCTAGACTAGGGGTAAGGTTACTGTGTCGTTGTCTCCGATGTGTGCAGTGTTAGCTAAGCCCTGCACGACATCGACAGGTACTGTGGGAGCCTAAGTTGTCTTCGGGTGGGTTTACTTTGCGAGCACAGCGCTGTGGTGTGAGAGGGCCATAGCCTATCCCTCACAACATAGTGCTGCCTCTTTGTGTTGACTTTTGAGGGATCGCCAGGATAGAACTAGGTACTAGAGACCTAGATTTATCAAGAGAGCATCCCCGTCATATAACGTAATCTTCAGTATACCACCTTCGGACAACGTTAGGCTACGAGCCGCATGCTCGCCCATTGTTGCCCTGCCTTGATACCCCAGCTAGACTTTATTAACTGAGCAGACACTGGTTAGAGATAAGCCCCCATTATTATATGTATGCAACATTATTATTCACTGCACTTTTGAGCCGAGGTTGTTGTTGAGTTGCACAACCCGAGTAGGCTGTTGCGTTGTGTCACGAAGCATTTCTTTAGTTGTCGAGCATTACTACCTTTGCGCAGTCTTTATTATTCGCCTGCCTATTATTACTATATGTCCTAGCATTTATTGTGACCCGTATTCTGCATTATAATTGTTCAAGATTCTTTACGAACATCTTCCCAGCATCAGACTTATTTCAGAAGTTTCCAGTTGATGTTGCAGGACTAGCATTGCACTTTCTTTAATACAGGAGTGCCAGTTATTTGAGTATCTACCGTAACGTTAATTAATCACGTTAACTATCTTTTCTTTGTGTAACCTAATCGAGTAATCTTTTACTGTTTGAGAATAGGCTGTGTCATCAAGCGTCAGCCTAGTGTGTGTGCACCAGTTACCGAGTCATAGGATACCTCGTTGTCCAGGCACGACTCAGGGCGGTAATTGTGTTTTGTTTTCCAGTGTTTAAGGCAGGGGTTGGATCTAGTGTTACCGTTGTTGCATTTTGCCATTATCTAGTCCAATGTTGAAGAGCCCTGTGTCTTTGAGAACCTGGATCGTAACAGTCAGCAAAATATGTTATATAATAATATCTTGGCAACTGCCAATGACGCCCCTAGAAATGTTAGAAACGTCACTGTCAGCTTTCAGTCTCAGTTCGCTACATTTCACTTCCTTGTTTTCTTTTTCTTTTAAGCAAAAAAGACATAAACAAAACAAATAATATTTACCGTCATACGTAATACATATTAAAAATGTAATGCTATTTATATGTATGCGTATAGTAGACAGTACTGTACAACAATAGCTGTTATCACAGCTTCCCCACGATGTGAGCTTAAGAATATAATTATTTATTCCTGTAGCTGCTGCTGCTGTGCCTTCTGGTGGGAGCTAGTGTGGCCCTCCCTGGTGGCCATGGGGGTGGCCATGGTGGAGGTGGAGGTGGTGATGGTGGTGGAGGAGGTGGTGGAGGCTATGGTGGTAGCAGTGGAGGAGGTGGCGTTGTCATCGTCAGTGGAGGAGGAAGTGGAGGCGGCGGAGGATATGGTGGAGTTGGTGGAGGCGGCTTCGGTGGTGGAGGACTAGGAGGAGGATACGGTGGCGGTATTGGTGGAGGACATGGTGGTGGTGGTGGAGGAGGCTTCGGTGGTGGAGGACTAGGAGGTTACGGTGGCGGTATTGGTGGAGGCCTTGGTGGTGGTGGTGGTGGTGGAGGAGGGGGTGGAGGCTATGGTGGTGGCAGTGGAGGAGGTGGTGTTGTTATTGTCAGTGGAGGAGGAAGCGGCGGAGGCGGAGGATATGGTGGAGGCCATGGTGTTGGTGGAGGCCATGGTGGTGGAGGCATTGGTGGAGGCCATGGTGGTGGTGGTGGTGTTGGTGGAGGCCATGGTGGTGGAGGCATTGGTGGAGGCCATGGTGGTGGTGGTGGTGTTGGTGGAGGCCATGGTGGTGGAGGTGGTGGAGGCATTGGTGGAGGCCATGGTGGTGGTGGTGGTGGAGGAGGTGGAGGATATGGTGGAACTACTAGCTACGAGATCAGTGTAAGTATTATACGTATTTCACATCTCCAAGGGCTTATGCTATTTTATGCGCGTTATTTTTGTATTCATATTTATAGATTGATTTATATTTATACTATTATATAAGTAAGTTGGAATATAGAAAAAGCTTACAAAGTAACTCTCTGGCATAAGCGTTAATGTTTACATAATACAATTAATCAAGTACGATCTCATCTTAGCATAAATATAATGCCTTCCCTCTCCATCTCTCCAGGCACCGACCCCCTACACCTTCGGGTACGGTGTAGGTGCAGGCAACACCAACTTCGGGCAAGACGAGACCGGTGACGGGTACGGTGGTACACAGGGCGGGTACTGGGTGAACCTTCCTGATGGACGGAAACAACATGTGAAGTACTGGGCGGACGGTAGCGGGTACCACGCCCAGGTGTCCTACGAGGGGGATGCCCGCTATCCAGGCAAGAGCTACGGTGGCGGCGGATACCACTGAGGAACGATTCCATGTATTATGGCCCATTTTTTCATACATCTATATTCGTATTAACTCCAACCGAACAAATTCGGGAACTACATATAATACTATATTCGCTTTTTTTTCTTCTATTGAATAATCAGCTGCAAATGACTTTACTTGGTATTTTGTAAGTAATCAATTTAATTATAATTGTTTATATAGGCCTATTGACTAAAACAAGAAAACACCGGATATGAAAATGTTTTTAGAATGTCTAAGGCGAAAACATGTTTGGAAAAATGGATCATTGTGTATGTATATATTTTTGACCAGCTCCATTACTGAATTTCAAAGAATAAAAAAAACAAAAACATTTCCGAGTGACAAGTTTTTGTGGATTATCCCGTGAATTGAAAGTACTGTACAGTTGGGGAGTACTGAACCTGGTACAGCCACTCCGGAAACATATGTGGACTTCATGCAAATATGGCCGTCGATGTTGATTTGTGTATAATTTTAGCTTTATAGTAAATTACATTTGGTTTTGTAAATAAGGTATACAAAATTACATACACAAATCAGCTTTTAAATACATATACTTGCATTATGAAAGTATTTGAAGTCCATGAACTTTTATGAGTGACTGCACATATGCTGTGAAGTGGTAACTGGATTTAATGATCCCACAGAGCGTAATACAATCGTCTAGTGGTATCCAGAATAAACAACAATACAGGCGCGACTGTACTGTGGGAGTTTTGCCTACTGGATCTGTTGTTGCTTGATTTCCTTTGTACTCCTTTGTCTATGAGATGCTTTCCCTAATCTGAGCAAAATCATCCACGTTAGCCAGAAGAAAATAATATAACGTCATCCAATAAATAAAAAGCGTCATACAATCAATAAAAGGTCTAATTCCAAAAAAATCTTAAAAGCCATGGAAAACGTACGTACGTGTATGTGTGTGCGTGTGCGTGTGTGTGTGTGTGTGCGCGTGTGTGTATTACCATGCAATATATCTAAGTAAGGTGTCCATGAGCTATATGTTATTGTTGAGTGTATTAGCCTTGCATAAAAAAATAATGTTGTTCTGCTAATATAATATTTACAACTTTCTACCAAGGTTAGTCATCCCGGAATCACGCTATCGTGCGAGAAGTATATGTGTGGGGTTCATAATGTATATCGTTGTGTGTGAAAGGGATCTGCCTTGTGTGGACCAACCGGCTTTCTGCAGACTCCCGTTTTCTTAAGTTTTGTTATAAAAAAATTCTTATATCGTATTATCGTATCATTATCATCGTATGAGGAAGAGGTATGTCAATTTCATTATCTAGTCACTATGTTTCTTCAATTAATATTATGGCTAAATGACGCAAAACAGTCAATCAAATTAAAACAATTATATATATATATATATATAAATTATATATATATATAATTATATATATATATATAATATATACAGTATATATATATATATATATATATATATATATATATATATATATATATATAGTATACACACATACAGTATACCCGTTGGTGGATATCTACAACTGTAATATACATTTTTGTGATCTACTCTAGTTTACATATAGTCTCAATCTATCCCTTGTTTAGTTATAACCCTCAATCCAGCTCCTATATTATAACATTTAGCTCACACTACACAACACACACACACACACATCCACATGCACATACTCCCTTAGCTCTCACTCCACACGCACACAAACACACACACACATATTCTTTTAGCTCTCACTCCACAAACTGAACATACTCACACATACTCGCTCTCTCTCTCTCTCTTGGGAAGTTAAAAAAAACGTGTGTGTGTGTGTGTAACAGAGAAATTAATATACAGAGAGAGAGAGAGAGAGAGCGAGAGAGAGAGAGAGAGAGAGAGAGAGAGAGAGAGAGAGAGAGAGAGAGAGAGAGAGAGAGAGAGGGAGAGAGAGAGAGAGAGAGAGAGAGAGAGAGAGAGAGAGAGAGAGAGAGAGAGAGAGAGAGAGAGAGAGAGAGAGAGAGAGAGAAATATTGTTCCAACCACCACACCACTAACAATCAATTAGTTCACCTTGCCGACGCAATCCTCCCCCCCCCCCCCCCTCTCTCTCTCTCTCTCTCTCTCTCTCTCGATGTCAGCCATGAATGTAAATGTAGATCCGATCAGAACCAAAAATTTGATTAAAGAACGTTCTGTGAGTTCTAAAACCGCAACTTTAAAGGTTTTCTATGCAAACGCTCGTAGCATACGCAATAAATTTTCAGATTTAGAGGAACTAGTGTTTACTGAAAATTATGATGTGATTGGTATAACAGAATCTTGGCTCAATACAGTAGATAGAGACTTTTTAGCAGAGTATTCACTTCCCGGTTATGTAATGTTTGAGAAAAGCCGAATAAATAAAAATGGAGGTGGCGTTTTATTTTATATCAAAGAAAGTCTTAACCCGACCCTCTTGTCAAAACCTCAAATTGTGAACGTCGACACATCTTTTGTGCTAATAAAGAATAATAAAGGTACAAAAATAATACTTGCATTAATATACAGACCTCCAGCTCAATCAGTGCAAACTGACCGAGAAATTTATGAACAAATTGCAGATGTAAGTAACTCACAAGATACCGTATTTTTTGGCGACTTTAATTTACCTGTGACCAAGTGGGGCGATACTCTTACTTCACACTCCGGACATGACTTATATACGAACTTGCAAGAGAGTTCGCTTTATCAATTTGTTCGAACACCGACCCGTGGTAATAACGTTCTTGACATTGTACTTGCAACAAAAGAAGAATTAATAGAGAATTTGAATGTTGGTGATGAATTCAGTAACAGCGACCATCGTACGATAACTTTCACTTTAAACTTTACTAGTAACGAACCAAATAGTAGCATCGAAAAAGTCCCTAATTTCAAAGCAAACTTTCATAAACTTAGAGCTATGTTTAAAGAAACTGACTGGAGCTTTTTAATTAACAATAACGACATAAATACATCTTGGAAGTCATTCGAAACCACTTACCTAAAAGCAGTGCAAGACTGCATACCATCGAAAATACGGCGTCCAGGCCATAATAATAAGCCCAAATGGTGGAATAAAGATATTTCAAACTGCCTGCTTGCTAAAAAATTTGCTAATGATAGATTAAAATCCTCACAAAATGACGAAGAACGGGTGAAATTTGTAGAGCTACGACGCAAAGCCAAAAAAGTTAATTAAGCAAAGTAAAAAGACCCTAGAGTTACATATTGCGAATCAAAGTAAAACAAACCCGAAAGAATTCTATAGTTATATCAGAAAGAAAAAAGTAGTTACTTCAACTGTTGGACCGTTAGTCGATGAAAATGGAGAATACACCAAAGACGAAGTACAAATGAGTAATGCCCTCAACACCTTCTTTGAATCAGTTTTTACAACAGAAGACCTCAGTGATATCCCTACACCATCGCCGATTCAGATTGATAATTCAGATGTTCTAAGCAATATCACCGTTACAGAGAGAGAAGTATTGAATTGTTTAGATAAACTCAAGGTAAATAAAACGCCTGGACCTGATACAATCTCGCCTAGAGTTCTAAAGGAAGCTAAGGATGAGCTCTCCAAACCACTGACATTACTATTCAATAAATCCTTGCAGTCTGGAACTATGCCTGATCAGTGGAAGATAGCCAACGTAACACCGATATTCAAAAAAGGCAGCAAATCCCTACCCAGTAACTATCGTCCAATTAGCTTAACCTCAGTTGTATGTAAAATGCTAGAAACGGTCATAAGAGACAGACTCGTAAATCACTTAGAGGAAAATAACATACTTAAAGATACTCAACACGGCTTTCGTAAAAAACGTTCCTGTTTAACAAACCTCTTAGACTTCTTCCACGATATCCTCAACCTCTACGATGAGAGTAAAGCTGTAGATATTATATACCTTGATTTTCAAAAGGCCTTTGACAAAGTTCCCCACAAACGTTTACTGCTAAAACTAAAAGCGCATGGAATACAAGATGGTGTGTTGAAATGGATAGAAAATTGGCTCAGCGACAGAAAGCAAAGAGTAGTCATAAACGGTAAGGCATCTAAATGGACCAATGTAAGTAGCGGGGTACCCCAGGGATCGGTACTAGGACCAATTCTCTTTCTAATTTACATCAACGACATAGATGAGGGTCTCACCTGTACAATCTAAAAATTTGCTGACGATACAAAAATTGCAAATAGCGTACTCTCAAAAGATCAAGTTGACGATATGCAACACAATCTAGATAAATTGTCACATTGGGCCCAAATTTGGCAAATGAGTTTCAATGCGGATAAATGTAAAGTACTACATATCGGATACCTAAATGAGAAAGCAAACTATTCGATGAATGGCACTCAGCTTAAGAATGTAAACAGAGAAACCGATCTGGGAGTAACAATATCGAGTAACCTAAAACCGAGTCAACAATGTTCAGAAGTTGTTAAGAAGGCAAACAAAATAATTGGCTTTATAGGCAGATCATTTGAGCATAAATCCAAAGACGTAATCCTAACCCTTTACAATTCCTTAGTCCGCCCTCTTCTGGAATACTGCGTTCAATGCTGGTGCCCTTATTACCAAAAAGACATAAACAAGCTAGAACGAGTTCAACGTAGAGTTACCAAAATGATACCTAGCCTAAAGAACAAACCATACGAAGAGCGTCTTAGAGAATTAAATCTATTTCCTTTACCCCAGCGCAGATTAAGAGGTGACTTAATTCAAGTGTTCAAAATCATCAAAGGCATCGACAATATGAACTGTAGTAAGTACTTCACTATCGACCAATCTAATTACACGCGGGGAAACGGTTGCAAAATTATTGGTAAATCTTTTAACTCACACGAATCTAAGAATTTCTTCTTCAATCGAGTTGTCAACTTGTGGAATGGGCTTCCCCGAGACGTTATAGACTGCAGCACCGTTGATTCATTTAAATTCCGCCTAGACAAATATCTCGCATCAAACCCGCGACTGACTGCGTTTGTAAATGAATAACTTTATTTTATCCTCCCCTCAGTTACTAACCCATATGTCCCCTACTAACTTCCTAGTCCTGCCACGTTAGTGGCAGGGCAGTAGTTCCCTTTCTCACTCTAAACCACTGTTTGGACACTTGATCCTCAGTGTTTTGGAGGACAAGCAGCCTAGAAGAGTCACTAGATCTGTTGTTGCTTGATCTCCTTTGTACTCCTTTGTATTCTATCTATATTATCGTGTCGGTGGTGTCTCCCAAATTTCCGGTCAGGGGCGGTGGCGGAGAGGGAAAGTATATGAAGGTAAAAACTGGAGTCACACTTGCACTTTTATATCCTTTAGTACTAGTGACGTCTCTTTAATTTCGCTTTAGTCATGGTTAGTTGATTTTATGCAGCTTAGGAAGAATATGTGGGTGTCAAAGAGCTAGTTGTGGTAGTATATACTCCATTAACGTCTAGAGGTTTATTCCACAGGAAAAAAAAAAAAAATATAAGCGACCCTATAAACAGTATATCTTAGAACCAGTGTCCCGGTACAGAAGGGGTTACACCGGCGTAACGCAAAACAAATTAAGGATAATTTTGTGTCCTGTACTGAAACCCAGTACAGTACAGCACGAATTCAATCCCAGTAATACCTTCCAATTAACACATTGGGATGTGAACATGGGACTGGTAGTAAGAACAAGTGAAAAGTGATAACATCGCCAAGGTAATGGGGCGAAACTGAGATGGTTATATAAAGGGCACCCCGGAATTAGATAGGGTTAAGGAGTTTTAGCCACACTTTAGTTTTTAAAGTGTGTTACCAGGATGCGGGACGGGGACCCAACTCCTTGTGCATCCCAAACAATATAAATCGAAAGAGAAAAACAATAAACACATATGTAAATAAACACATACAAATAAATAACACCTTAAAACGGCATTATACGAGCAGTTTCTCTCGGCGTCATAATTAAAGCCTTTTACCGACTTTGGCTAACCCATTTCACCACATGTTCTCTAATTAGGCCTTTAGTTACCTGAAATATGCACGATCGATATCAGTTGCAAGTAACAATTTAATTCTAGAGTGGATTATTCAACTTGTGTGATCTATATTAGTGTTTTTATCAATGAACCACAAGCCACAACTGTCTATTAAAATCAACATCAAATATGCCCCCCCCCCCCAACAATAAATAAATATAAGAATATAAAAATATACAGAAATACAAAAATATGTAAATGAAGATAAAATGGTTATTATTTTCTTGTTAGTTGCTTATAGACAATTAAAATTATATTGAATGATCACTATGAAGTTGAGGTGCGTATGTCATGGACTCTGTACGAAATATTCCAAATAACAATGGAATTAATCAAGAATAACTAATTGTGAGATTGTTTTTATAGTAGCTAACATGTAATTAAGTGACTTAATTCTTGGATATTTATAATCAGTCTTCATAGCAATGCAGATTACAGAATTTTGATTAACAAGTTAAATCCTCAGGAATAATTAAAACAAAATTCATAATATCCCACAAGACGTTGGATCGGACAGTGTTAAAGAAAGTATAAAGTCGTATTTTTTCATATATTTCCCAATGATTTCTTTTTTCTTTTATCTATTTTTTTTGTTTTTGCATCGATATCCATTATTACAGTCCTCCATGCTACTTTCCAGAAAACGTTATATTTTCTTGTATTTTAGTTAGCCCCTTGAGGAATATGACACGTGATGCCAGCTTATTCTGGCTTTCACTAGACAATTTTATTCAGTTTAGGAAGGTGTTGTGGAAGGCAGAGGGTTAATTGAGATAGGCTTTACCCTTTTAATATCCACAAATACTTCCTAAACTGTGTAAAACCGTCTAATGATAGCCAGAACAAACCGCCAAAACGCGTCATAATCCTCAAGGGGTTAATTATTAGCTATAATGTTGGACAAAGTAAATGTTTAATTACATAATGAGAAGAAAAATATTAACTCCCTTTATTCCATGTTTTACGTGCTTCACAGGACATTTAAATATAATAGCCACACAAGAGCGTTATTTATACTAAAACAATGAAAATTAATAAGTACGGCTTGCAGTTCGTTTTCTTCAAGCGGTTTTATCTTCAATATAAATCTACGGACGTAACATGTATACAATGAACGAGGTGCAGAAAGATATTGATTTTAAACTCGTCAATCAGGCGACAATGTTTACAATATTAATGCAACAGCCAGAGGATTTGATTAAACTTAGAAAGAACCTCTGATAACGAAAGGGTGGACAATTAACTAATCTAATCCTCTGACATGTCCTTCATTAGTTGATTAAAATCGTCTGGAAGTAGTCCGAATGAAACAAATTTCTGCCATCTGATCGCTTGCTTTATGCTCCCCCTTGCTGTCACCATGTTTAACTTGCTATCTTTGAAAACAACAAACGACCGAAAACAAAAACAGTATATGGAAAGCCAAAAGATAAATTCGGTATTCTGTGTCTGTGTTTGTCTATTCTATATTAGTCTCTCTCTCTCTCTGTATCTATCTATCTATCTTTCTGTCTGTCTGAAAAAAAATTGGCAGATATTTACTATAGAGTAATATATGATAGGGAAAGACCAAAATGTATATATACTGTATATGAAACCATACAATGTCATATATAATATGAGGATAATGTACTGGATTAAGATAAGCCCTCTCATTACACTAGGACGCAGTTTTTAATATAGTTTTGGCTATTATTAGCCAATTATTTGCAGCTTAAGAAGGACCAGAGGCAGCCAAATGTTTTACTGAGACATACACCACTTGCAGTCATACATTTGTTTGTTGTAGAGGTTCTCCCCAAGCTAAATAATACCGCTTAATGAAAAACACATCATTGTATACTGCAGGTGTTAAACACTTAATAAGTATGGTAATTAAGTAATCTAACATTCTCTGTCATTCTGAGTAAAATAATCGACCACTCAAAAAGAAATAAAGTAAAAAAAAAAAAAAAAAAAAAAAAATATATACAGTATATACAGTATATATATATATATATATATATATATATATATATATATATATATATATACTGTATATATATATATATATATATATATATATATATATATATATATATCCAGACCAGACCAGACCAGATATATATATATATATATATATATATATAATTACAGTATTACACATAACAAGACTGCAGACACAAACAATTTTTCTCATCGTTTTATTTTGCACTTCTCTCTTCGGGGTCCTCCAAGCGGCACCAGCCAATGAAGCTGACATAGTGGTTCTATTGTGTTCGTATCACCACCCAGATTACGGAACATCATCACACCTCACACTTTTAATATCGTACACGTGATTTTATATTATTATTATGATTTCTTTCCTGGGTAGCGCAAGGGTGGTTGAGATTGATTATTAGAGATCCTTCCTAAACTTAATACAAATGTCTAGCTATCATTAGAATATAAATTATATATTATGGAAGGTCTGCATTACGATAGGGCATTACGAATTGAGGCAATTTATAATTTAGTAATACACTTTGTCTTCAAATCTACAGTCGTCAACTAAAATTATAGCTAAATATACATCCATCGCAAATCACCAGGATCCTCATAAGTGTCTGCCTGCACTGTGGTTCCCTACACCACTGATTATACAAACTACCACTTCTGCATATCGGGAACTGGGTCACGGGAGCGAATGTGTCACGGGTTGATCATTTATAGTATGTGGGGCTGGATACTGTTATAACTTAATTACTGGACTACGTGATGGCTTACATAACCTGAATACAGTTGTGTCTATATTTAGCTGTATTACATGTATATTGGAGGAGTGAGAGCATAACCATTTAAAGGGAAAGTGTATTATCAAAAGTAATTTCCTCATGTTTATATTTGATTCTCCAAAGCGACAGTTCTTCGATAGTAATTCACTAGCGCTCGGATCACATTACTAAACTACAATTATAGGACCGAAGACACTGGATTTTTTTTTTTTTTTTTTTTTTTTTTTTATATTCCAACTTTACTCCCTCTCGGGCATAGGCTGAGAGCCTGGACATTCACGGCTGTACAATGAGCAGTGAAGCCCGTGAGGTCTTGTTCCAGTCTAGGGAGTGAGGTATGTGAAGCACGTAGAGTACAACGAGCACCTGCCATCTTGCCTTCACATGAGGCACGGTGCTCACTCATGGTCCGAAGCGACCCCATCTCTGAAGCCACCTCATTCCCGTGCTTCACTGTCTCAACCCCTACACTCGGACACTCACTCTTACACACACACACAACGCCACCTGTTGAGCAGCTAGCTCACCAGGCATTGCACCCCTATAGCATATTTTGAATATGGGAATATTCATACAGTGCTATTTAATCAGGGAACAATGAGGGTATTTTATTAGCGTTTCGGTGGGCTTTGTGGTAATGCACTGATACTAGGTACAGCACAAATTCCATCCCAATAATATCTTCCCATTGATACATCGGGATTTGAACCCGGGACCTTTGGATTACCAGGCCAGTGGCAAGACCACTCCGCCACACCTCCCCTTATATACACAAACTACCTATACAATAGATTACTTAATATAATCTAGCTTTAGCTTAGTTGCCGACACCAGAGTATAATATTGCCGAAATTTAAGACATTCGCCCTATTATCTTAGGGACTTCAAAACCTTTCGTGCCATTTAGGTGTCGACTTTCTCCTGGCGAGCGGTAGCGAGCCTATAATTTAGAAGGAATCGGATATTGGCTTGGGCATTTTTCTAAAAATAATAATAAAAATAAAATAAATAAAAATAAATAAAAGGGGGTTTTGGAGGTATTATATTAAAGTTCAATGTAGGTCTAGGGAGGAAACTTAAAAATAAGATAATAAATAAATATATAAACAAATGAATGAAAAACAGCTAGATTCAAATGAGATGAATCCACATGAAAAAGAAACGAGTGAATCCACAAGAAAATCAAACGAGTTCAATCCACATGAAAATCAAACGAGTTGAATCCACATGAAAATCAAACGAGTTGAATCCACATGAAAATCAAATGACTTGAATCCACATGAAAATCAAACGACTTGAATTCACATGAAAATCAAACATTAAAATCAAATGTGAAACGTCTATCAACTCTCTGGATTGTCGACATTGGGTGCAAAAACGATATTTAAGACTGATAAAAAGGTTACTATTTAATAAAAAGAGGGCAAAATATAAAAAGAGGTAAAACATAGACATATTGAATTGCAAATAAAATATATTTATAATCTGCACCATAGAAACCATACAATACACACAAACACCCACACAAAAAATCAATACCTATGGAAAACTATTATACAAAAGATGATAGGATAGCTAAACGAAATACAGTAGGCCTAAGCAATATTATTATTATGAATCATACATATAATCGCATTCTAATTAATAGTTAAAGATTGACTGATACCTATTAATTAGAATATATACAAATCCTATTCATGAAAGAAGTGGGTGTACAGGGAAAAAATGCAGTATTTAGTAGAATGAATACTTCGCATTAGTTTTTCAAGGATAAAATCAATGATGACGGAAGGAAGAAAAAAAACATACCATGTAATGCCGATAGCATACAAATAGAGTAAAGTAATAAAGCGTAGACAGAGTTGTAGAATATAATAATAGCAGTGAATCAGCCGTGGGAACAGTTTGTTACAATCATAGCTAGGGTGTAGCATGCATGTCATCACCAATAGGCAGGTAGTAGCAGCGGCAATGTTATGAAGTTAGACAAAACACAATAAACGAAACAAGTCTATGTAACCGCATCAGAGAACTTAATTGAAATGAATATAATACTTAAAGAAGAGTGCAACTGTAATATCTTATGGCAGTAGCATATAATATGAAGAGCATGCAATGGCAGAATAAAATATATAGATACCACACACCTTTTGAGAAAACAAAATATGTAGAACATAACATGGAAGAAACCTATTCTGAGAGTATCAAAAAAATAGCATGGAAGAAATAACAAAGAGGCATACCATAGGAGGGAAACATAAGTAGTGAGGGAAATTATTTAAACATGACATGTTATATAAAATAACATGTAGAGAGAAACATAATAAACCATGTACAATAATGAAGAAATTAGTTCGTAAACAAAAATAATATGGAAAATTATAAAGCTCGTATATCGAAGGAGTAACACAGTAATAACCATAAACATTGGACCAAATAACAATCAACTAGTAAGTCATCCTTTGAAGGAAAATGTAAACAAATACCCTTCCCTCCCTTTCAATGGCGCATATCTACCAATCCAATCATAACAAATAACATCTCGAGTTACTCGTAACAATTTAAATTGAACTTGCTCTATAGTAATCTTGCTTGATTTAACATATATTGTAATATCAAGAAGAAGTAATTGTTTTTTCTTTACATGTCTTTGTTGATTTTTAAGTTTAAGTTTTGTGTTTTACCGTTTATTTTCATACAATGCAATTTATTGATCTTCCAGGGTGTAGAAGCAAATATTATTGTTCTGCCAATTTATAGAAAACAATTAATCTTGTTTTAAAGATGGTTGAGTTAACCGAGTTGGAATTTTGTATTACGCTTGACTGGAAATATAATACGACCAATGAATCAACAAACCGATGTTATTTAACCATGATGACCGTATCCGCCGCCGCCGCCGCCGCCGCCGTGTCCCTTGCCGGCCGGGTAGCGGGCGTATCCGGAGTAGGTGACGTGGGGGAAGAAGCCCCCCTTGTTGGCCCTGTAGGTGACCTTCTGTGTGCGGCCGTCGGGAAGGTTGACCCAGTAGCCGCCGTTCTTGCTCCAGAGGCCGTCACCGGACTCGTGCTGCCCGAAGTTGGTGTACCCGGCAGACACTCCGTAGTTGAACTTGTAGGGGGTGGGGCCCTGGGGGATAGTAAGAGGAGAAATCGTAGTAAATATAGTTAATCATTATATTACAGAGTGGTGAATACATCGCTTTACTGATGGTGGCCTTGAAGATGTGGTATTATGTGTTGCACTATTGGCATGGAACAAGAACAAATATACTGCTATGGAATTACATGCAGTACCTGGTTCAACATAACATAATAGATACTACGTTGAAAGCCCCTTTCACACATGCGATTATGTTGTCTAAATGAGGTGATCATGGCGTCTTGAATTCCTTATTGTTATAGCAATCCATGTTGATGACCGAGGCCTATTATGGCCATCAAATTCCTTAATGTTATAACAACTCATGTTTATAGGGCTTGGTTAAGATATTGGAAGCACCTCGATGAGTAATTGTGCCTCGTGTCTAGTCATCAATCATATGGATCATATACTGTATATAATGGTCGATGATATAAAGGTCTCTATCAGATACAGTACGCCATTTTTCACAGAGACAAAAAATATATATAAGAATATAAACAAAGGACAATCACATCATGTTCTCCTCCACCAAGTTCTCCTTCCCCGAGTTCTATTGTTACTAAATCGGAACTAACGATTCCTCAGAAAATAGTAAGTACCGTTTCAAAATATCAGTACTAGAAATGTATATCAAACAAGGTGACTCACGTATCCTCCGCCATATCCACCACCGTGTCCTCCACCCCCGTGTCCGCCACCATGTCCACCCCCGTGTCCGCCGCCATGTCCGCCACCGTAGCCGCCGCCCCCGTGGCCGAAGAAGGTGGCTCCCCCTCTGTGCCCCCCTGAGCCGTACCCCCCAAAGAAACCGTGGCCGCCCCCGTGACCCCCGCCTCCGTGACCGCCGCCCCCGTAACCGCCAGGCAGAGCCACGGCAGCTCCCACCAGCAGGCACAGCAGCAGCACCTACAGGAGAGAAAATGACAGTCTGTTGAATAGAGCTGTTAACTTCTTGAAAACTATGTCACTGTATTGTTTATTATATACAGTATACAGTATAGTCTGGGTATCATTAATGATTTTATATAAATTAGGAAAAATTAGTGGAAGTAAGAGCTAACTTATTTGCATTCGATTGCTATTGTGAATTATTAAATTGAATACAATATCTAGGCAGGAGGCTAGGAATCCTCTTCCCCTTGTAACATTTTCCTACTCATCGAGACAGAAAGGGGCGAGGGAACGCGAAAGTGGTCCCGGATCCTGAGAATTAGAACCCTTGAATGTTGTTTTTGTTCGGGCTCTGTCTCGAGTCGGCCACCCCCAGCGATGGGGTATGTGCCTGAATATATACTTACATACATACAGTTGAAGTCAGAACAAAATGAAGCAGAAACATGTGACTAATTAAATCATACTTTTATACAGCTTTGTACATGAGTAAATTGCACTATGTGCAGGTGAAAATACTTCTCTGATAAAACAGTGTAAACAACACATGATAGATCTTGCTGTAAACACTCACAGTCGAAAACATGATAGTTAGTTGAGGTCCAGAGGGTGAACTGACTGCTGCCTGGCCACACCAAAGTTATATACCTCAGCAGCTGGCGATTATCTTGGTCAATATTTGTCTTTGATCAGATAGCATGCATAATTACCGTGACAGGGCGTGCTGGGCGTGACAGGGCGTGCTGGGCGTGACAGGGCGTAAGGGGAGGCGTGGGTCTGTGTGCTCCAACAATAGGTCATCACGGGCGTCACTCCCACTCTTGGAGGACTTGAGGCAGACTTTGCAAGTTTGTCATTCGGCAGCAATGCTCGACTTCCTATGTCTTGGGGAAAGACAATGGTTAGGCACAAACCCATACCATTTATTGCAAGACATAAACTAAAATGATGTATTTTTTTCCTAAGATATGCAATTAAGTACATTTATTTGTACCGTGGTAGAGTGGGTTAAAGCAGGGACTCTCGTGAGTAAACACACACACACACACACACACATATATATATATATATATATTATATATGTTTCTAGTCTCTCAGTGGGGATCGAACCATCGACCATCAGGACGATAGCCGACGCTTTAATCAATTACACCACGGCAGTCTGCCGTCTGCAGTCTGGCGTCTGCCGACGGTAGACTGCCGTGGTGTAATTGACTACAGCGTCGGCTATCGTCCTGATGGTCGATGGTTCGATCGCCACTGAGAGACTAGAAACATTTAGTGGCTCACGTGTATTTGTGATATATTCTCAATATATATATATATATATATATATATATATATATATACCGGTATATACAGTATATATATATATATATATATATATATATATATATATATATACAGTATATACTGTATAATTTTTTTTTTTTTTTATTTCTTTTTATTTATGTTAGGCTAAAGTCCTAACATGAATCTCGATCCACAAGGATTTAACTACTAAAATTTTACAAACTAGGTCATCTGGATCACCACCCTCCAAACTGTGATCTTGGACACAGGAGTGATATCTGGACCGTGGTAGTTATTGTCCGTGCACCATGAGCCACACCTCGCCTCACACGCCCGCGGTCACGCCCGTATCCCTGCCTAATGGACGGTAGACAGTGGCCGAGGGATCCTGCAGGGGTATATAGCTTTGTTGTAGCCCAGCAGGAGTCAGTTCAACCTTAGAACATCATACAACCATCATGTATTCAACTGTGAGTGGACAACTTTACATTTGATTATCAGTGCCACATTATATATATATATATATAGTATATTTGTATTTTATCAATCCATTATAATCAGATAGTATTGTCTCGATCATTACCACACACACACTTTACTAAATTATATATATTTTTCGTAATACAATAGCATCTACTAAATAAGAGTCCACTATGTGAACTTACTGATTGTACCGAAACAGATTGGGAAAGGATACAAAATTATGATCAATAAATATTTGCTTATCAGTATGCTAATTGAATCTTTGACCATCATGAGCTAAATAACATAATGTATCTGTTATTATAGCCAACTTAGACCCTGAATACATTATTTAATCATTAGCATATACCCAATAATAGAGGTAAACTAGAACCATAACATCATAAGTCAAACAGCACTACTCACCTGCCTCCAGCAAACCCACAATCTTACCTATATTAGGAGCTATAGTCTGTTTTTTTCAACTGACGGTAAATTACAAAGTTCCCATCAAGATTTCTCAGTTATTTTCAATATTTTGTAGTGAATTATGGTGCTAATTATATAAACTTGGTCTGAATATGATGCAGAGACATAGTTTCATATTTAAGTTTCGAGAAGTTAGCAGCTAAGGGATTCAATTTATCGTCAGCTGAAAAGAAACAGTGTATAGTTACCACCACCTATTGAGTATATCTCCAGGCAACAAACAACCCGGATCTCTCCATTGATGTTGATATCTTTGGAAGTATATACAAACGTGGCTCTTTGTATATATACATTCGTACTAAATCCACACTCCATAATAGTTGAATTTTCATAGACAGATATGTATACTTTACACCCATGTTCTCTGACACAAATACCATCTACCTGCTACAACATTACACACAAATAAATAATATCTGTGACGGCTGGTACCCGTATGCCAAAAGTTAACCCAGATTTCTACTGTAGGTGCTGCTGGTGTGTCTGCTGGTGGGAGCTGCCGTGGCCATCCCTGGTGGCTATGGACATGGCGGAGGGCATGGTGGAGGGCATGGTGGAGGACATGGTGGAGGGCATGGTGGTGGAGGATATGGCTATGTGAGTGTTTTTGAGTATTGATTTAGCAACGCAACATAAAATACTTACAAATCTAAACTGTCCTAATTATTTGGTAATTAGGTAACCCAGAAGGTGGAATACAATTCCCGCATACACACCTGTGCTGAAAGGTGGAACATTTTTTAAAGCAATTCTGTCACACCAATGATACATATGTATACATTACCCTTAAGCACACGCCCCGAGTCAGTGTTCTTCCCCATTCAGTGTTCAATGTATGAAGCTTATTATATATTAGTGTACTAGCTCCTTGTGAAGACGGTTGCACTTGATCCAGAACTGTACCTAACTCGAGTAAGCTAGATATTTGTCTAAATTATAATGTATGATCCATACTACGATCAGTACTACTATCACTACTACTACTATATTCCTCCCCCCCCCCCCCCCCCCTCCCAGGGTCCCACGCCCTACAAGTTCAGCTACGGAGTGTCTGCCGGGTACACCAACTTCGGGCAGCACGAGTCTGGTGACGGCCTCTGGAGCAAGAACGGCGGCTACTGGGTCAACCTTCCCGACGGCCGCACACAGAAGGTCACCTACCGGGCCAACAAGGGGGGCTTCTTCCCCCACGTCACCTACTCCGGATATGCCCGCTACCCGGCCGGCAAGGGACACGGTGGCGGCGGCGGCGGCGGCGGATATGGTCATCATGGTTAAATAACGATGGCTTGGTTGAATGGTATAACGCATTTTGGTTATATTCGAGTTAGGATCACCCTAGTAATTTAACCAATTCAAGATTAAAATACAACTAAGAGTAGAAAATCAAGATGAGAATCATTTTTAATCTAACCTTGCTTTAACATGGTTTGTGTGTTAACGTTCAAAGTGTCATGATTAAGGGGTGGAAGATCTTAATCTTCATAAGTAAAATTAATCATAATTTAATGCACAACTTAATGATTTGAATCTCCAAAGCTTTACTATTTTTAGTCTTGGATTTCTGAAGAAGAGGCTTGCTTGATTTCTGAAGAAGAGGGTTGCTTGATTTCCTAGGGTTGGTTACTCGACAGACTAAAATGCGTTACTGAAACTGAGGTTAGAATATATACATTATCTCCCTCTCCAAACGACGACCAGGAAACTAAAATATATTCTAAGGAAGTGTATTGTATATAGTTTGTTGATAGTTATCAAAATGTGGTGAATGATTATTTAATTCCTTATGGTTGTTCAGGCAGTGGGATCAATGCCTCATATTTTCTATTAATGTTGTTTCTTAGTTCACTTGTACTATAATCTCAACTTTTAGTCTAGTCGCCGATACGAGTGCATATTATTCCCGAAATATTGTCAAAATAAAGTTGTCAATCAAAATAGCTCGTCTGAACCCTCCTGTATTCTGTGGTGACCTGGACAACACAGCATGCCTCTGTGTACTATATTGTTTTTTTATATGCTAAAAGGAGACAAAAGGCACAGCTGTCTCTAATGAGGGTACCTTCAAATTGAAAGAATGGCAAGGTGCGTCAGAATTAAGATGTCTGGACACACGGAGCTTGAAGAAGCTAAAGTCGTAGGATGAGGGAAAGGTATATTGAGGAAGAGAGTTCCAGAGTTTACTTGTTTATTGGAAAACAATAAGACTGGGAAAATCAGTTCACTCTTGGATTAGAGAGTTGGACGGAATAGGGGTGGCAATGTGTTGAAATACAGGTGCCACCTATTCTCCGTACAGGATATATACACTAAGAAAGCTCTGAAGAACACTGATTATTGTAATAGTGGCACAAGAGAAGGAGAGAGATGCAACATTGCCGCGTGTAGAGAGAATTAGTAAGAGGGGTAAGTTGATGAGACGAAATACTTTTGATATTACCCTTTCGAGAAGTGCAGTATGGGTAGAAGCTTCCCACACATGCAAACTGTATTCGATACTTGGGCAAACCGTACCCCTGTTAAGAACAAGAAACTGTGCGAGGGCGAAAATCCTACGGAGATAGTTGAGCACACCTAACTTCTGGGAAGCTGTTTTAGCTCTTAAGAGTGGTAATAGTGTCTTACCATGAACTGTCAGAAAAAAAGAGACTCCAAGAATATTGACAGAAGAATAAGGGTTGATTTGTGTGATGTTGAAGAATAAGGGATAGTCATGTCTAAGATTGCGATGGGTAGATACTGTATATGGAGACATTGAGTTTTGGTGGCATTGAAAGCAACAATGTTATCTCTGCCCCCAACTTATATCAGAAGATAAGCGTGCTATGGCCTTATCACGTGAGTTTTGTGACTGCAGGGACGGTCGCTGTGGAAAGCTAGTTCAAGAGCATATGGCAGCATAATTAGTAAATGAGTGGACAAGACAAGAAGTACAGAATATCATAACCCGTACAGTACAAGTGACGTCCTTTTCATTATATTCTGGCAACTATTAGACGATTATATTCAGCTTAGGAAGGACCTCTAGCAATAAAAAATACTTCAAACTATCTCAACTAACCCTTTCAACTACCACAGATCCTTCCTTAGCTTCAAAACATAGTGTAAATATAGCTAGAATAAAATATAACACACGTCGCTCGTCGCTGGTAGTCAAAGGGATAAATAAAAATATATAAATATATATGGGGATAGAACAAAACCCTGAGGAACACCGGAGTTGATACGTTTAGGAAGTGAAGTGAGTGAGGTTAGTGGGCATTCCATCATCAACGGTATCAAAAGACCAAAACATGAAGATGAATGCTGTGAAAAATTGCAACCTAGACTATCTGATCTTATATAAGATGTTTTTTTCCTAGGCTAATTGTCTGTAGATTCAATTGCTCAGACCGATGAAGCCAGGTAATACTCCAGTTGCGAGTGAAAGAATGTGACAGGTGAGTATTATACCTGGCTCGTTCATAGTCTTACCTTGATAGACTTAAGGTGCCTAGTTGTGTCTTATTGGCCCGTCGTAGCATCGACATCTCGAAACATCTCGTTAAATATGATTAAGTTAAATTATATTTCATAATAAACTTATATAAACCGAGTATTTCCGGCCAAACCGACATGCATATTGTTTTGTTTACCACCGGTATACTAATGTGCCACTGTTATCGATTTTCTCGTCAGGGTAAAAATAAGTTATTGGACTGAAAGAGACTTATAAGACAGAATTTTGTTTTGTGCCCACTTGTTTATGAATGTATCGTTCTTATAGAGTTTCGTCATGATCATATTCCGTTATCATAATTATTATCAATATTACACCAATATTAATTGAGGGAGAGAGAGAGAGAGAGAGAGAGAGAGAGAGAGAGAGAGAGAGAGAGAGAGAGAGAGTGTGAGTGAGAGCGGGAGAGAAAGAGAGAGATAGATCAAGGTTAAATAATATGGCGAATATTTCATGTTTAAGCTTTTTATTAAACTTCGCAATTTTTCTATACCAATTGCTGTTGACATTGGTAATATAAAGACACAATTTTAGATAAATATTAAAACTATCAAAGGTGAATAGTAAATGTCAAATGTCAAGGCTAAAGGTCAAAAGTATTGTATAGCATTTTCTATTTTGTCTAAAATATTGTCACTAAATGTAGTATACAAATTTGGAACGCTTAGGCAAATATCAGGCACGACCCCCCCCCCCCCGCTTCACACACACACACACACACACACACACACACACACACACACACAAATACTATTGAAAGGTCAAGGTCACAGGTCAGGTCTAATTTATCTAATTTTTGGTCCATAATTTTTTTCTTCACTATAAATTTTAACTTCACAAAATACGACAAGTTTTATACACTATAATATATTTGAAAGTAATCCATTTCCAATCAAATATCATATAAGACACAGGTCAAGGTCAACTATTATTCATATAACTCATATGCTGCATGATGAGTGTTCCCCAAATTTGGAACACTTTTTTGATTTGTCAATGCGATGGTCATTCAAACAAGACATGCCATTATACTTAAAACAATAATACTAATACTAATAATAATAATGATGCATACAAATGCTCAATATTCACCCAACTCACTATGTTAGTTGTTGCTTACATACAGTACACATAATTTTTACCGAATTTCACAAAATATTTTTCAGAAGTCAAGGTCAAATGTCAGTCAAAGGTCAAAACCCAAATGTTAATCATTTAGTCGTACAGAGATCAGAATTCTGCTGATGCAATTGTCACTGAAGATATAAATAATCAGTATTCCTATTTGAAGTCAAGGTTGCAAGTGAAGGTCAAAGGTGAATAAATAAATTTCCTTTTACTATATAAAACAAAAAAATAGTTCACAGCCAATTTCAGAGGTCAAGGTTGCAGAGCTGGATATGCTGTTATATTTTCAAATGCGAAAAATTAACTTTTGCTATATTTATATACTCAATGTATACGATTTTATTTATGTATATACTTAACTTTGTATATCGGGAAGGTTATTTTTGATAAGGGTTAAAACATAGGCACGTTCAATTGCATATAATATTATATTTATAATATATAATTAATCTACACAAAACCATAGAAGCTCCAATACACACAAATTCATAATGAATAATGCCTCTAGAAAAGTATAATACAAAAGATGATAGCACAGCCCAATATCACACAAGAAGCGAAGTGATATATGTTATGCATTATACATCAAGTAGTACGAGCTAATGTAATGTAGTATAGAGGAAACATTATGAGAAGAAGGGACTGGAGTTCTCGAAAAGGGGTTCCAGTCCTGACGCTATTCTTGACTTACAGTGTGCTGGCTTAATAATCAAGAAGGGTTGATAGCCTATGAAGTCCTATTTAACTAACTAACTACCATTATGACGACCTGTAATATTTATACCGGCTAATGTCGGATGATTTTATTCAGATTAAGAAATATCTCACATGTCAAGGAGCCAAAACACTTTTCATGAAGCTGTGGGAGATCATTTATAACCCTAGCAAATCGGCTGGTGATAAGTATTTAATTATAAAATTATCGTTTGATTAAAGAAGATGAAGGATATATTAAGAATGTCAACTTCTCTACAATTACAAATTTCATGATTTGCTGAATAACTAATAGTTCTGCAATTAATATTTAAAAATACCAATTTACTTTTGTAATGGAGAGAAAATCAACTTAGTTCGTATATCATAGGAGTACCAGACCAATAACAAAAACAGTTACACCAGGTAACAATCAACTACTAATTCATCGTTTGAGTGATAATGTAAATAAATACCTTTTCCTCATTTTCAGTGGAGCATATTTACCAATCAAATCATAGCAACAAACAACTCAAATTACTCGAAACTATTAACTTTAAGACACATGAGCTAAGGCTGTTCTTGGGTTATTCTGCTCGAAATTGATCTTGCATCTACATCCCCTGCCATTATTGTCATTTCGCCATTTAGATACAATGCATAGTTTTTGTGTCAATTGAACTTAGAACCAGTTAATATTGCTGTACAGCTTTTGATTTAAAGGCTTTTGAGTCAAGTGAGTTCGAAGATTTGATTACCATTTGACTGGAAGTAAAATACTACCAACATAAAATAAGCAGCCCATCCTCGTTTACACACTCTTTGTTTTAAAGAGTTGGAAACTTTGATTACCCTAGACTGGAAATAGAATGCGACCAAGAAATCAACAAACCGATGATATTTAACCGTGATGACCGTATCCACCGCCGCCGCCGTGTCCCTTGCCGGCTGGGTAGCGGGCGTATCCGGAGTAGGTGACGTGGGGGTAGAATCCCCCCTTGTTGGCCCGGTAGGTGACCTTCTGTGTGCGGCCGTCGGGAAGGTTGACCCAGTAGCCGCCGTTCTTGCTCCAGAGACCGTCACCGGACTCGTGTTGCCCAAAGTTGGTGTACCCGGCAGACACTCCGTAGCTGAACTTGTATGGCGTGGGGCCCTGGGGAGGAAATAATAGTATAGTAATAGTACGGATACAACAGGGATACAATGGCAACAATAATCGTACTAGTGGGACAAGTGATGCAGTTTAGTATAGCCGGCAGCCACAGCGTAGACACTTTGTATTTGTATTGTAGATATCGATTTAAATTTAGGTAAAACACCCAATGCATCACACTAAGTAAACAAATTGAAATGCAGGTAACTCACGTATCCACCGCCATAGCCTCCACCATGTCCTCCACCCCCGTGTCCTCCACCATGACCGCCCCCATGACCACCACCGTAGCCGCCGCCCCCGTGACCAAAGAAGGTCGCGCCCCCTCCTCCGTGCCCATAACCCCCGAAGAATCCATGGCCGCCTCCGTGACCCCCGCCTCCGTGACCGCCGCCCCCGTAGCCGCCAGGGAGGGCCACAGCAGCTCCCACCAACAGGCAAAGCAGCAGCACCTACAGGAGAAACATATTATCTTGTAATATAGAGTTGTTGGAGGTGACAAGTAGAATTATCGTTTTGTTTTGTTTTGACAGGTAAGTAGTTTTGCTGTAAGAGGGCCTGATATTAAGATGACACAAGTATACTTTCCTTACGATTTTTGTTTAATCTTTTTACAAACTACAGTACGTATATTATAGGACTTTGAATACAGTAGGCCTATATACTCATAGACCACTCATAGGGTCACTCTAATACCCACCTCCAATCACAGCAACACAATAGAAAAGAAAACTGTTCATATGGAAGTATTTAGATAAGCAATATTTGGTCTCGGAAATATTGCAAAAATGATAATTGTGTACGTAGTGCAATATTTTAGCTATCAATCCACGTTCATATGACGAGAGACTATTTTCAGTTGAGTCGGTAACTATTTAAGTAAGGATGAATTATATAAATAAAATAATCGATGGTGATGTGGTAATTGATAAAACTTTGCTTACATATTAAGAAAATCAGTCTGTGTATAAAGACTACACTGTGTCAGAATGACGTGAATAATACATGCATGATCATGCTGGACATTATATAATGCACGCTTATTGTGAATCACAATGTTTTTTTTTTATGAGACTTGTTGAACAACTCCAGAGATATCTTGCTGTAAACACTCACAGTGGAACACATGATGGTTAGTTGAGGTCCAGAGGGTGAACTGACTGCTACCTGGCCACACCAAAGTTATATACCTCAGCAGCTGGCGATTATATTGGTCAATATTTGTCTTTGATCATTTAGCATGCATAAATTCCGTGACAGGGTGTGCTGGGCGTGACAGGGCGTGAGGGGAGGTGTGGCTCTTTGTGCTCCAACAATGGGTCATCACAGGCGTAATTCACACTCTCCACAGCCTCACAGGTCTTCAGGCACAAGCCGGTATTCATTAACATGTTGGAAAAGTGTTATACCATATCGAACAATGATTAACCCCTTCTGTACCGGCGACATCTTTTTAACTTTGTTCTGGCTACTATTACACGATTATATTCCGTGTTAAATAGGGCCTCCAGCAATTAACAGGCTCCGAACCATCTCACTTAACCCTTTATACTACCACAGATCAGTCTTACGTAGCATAAAATCGTCCAAACATAGCTAGAATAAAATAAAAAAGACGTCGCCGGAACAGAAGAGGTTAAGGGGAGATCTTCACTTGAGGGATTTTTTCTTGACCCCTTTCTCCCTCATGTTTAGCCCCATTGCTTTTAATATTATAAAACGTTTTCCCCATTAGTTTAGCGATTTTAAGAACTTTCACCCCATATTAAGACCTTTCGTGCAATTCAGGTGTCGAATTTATCCTGGCGAGCGATAGCGAGCCTGTAATTTAAGAGGAACCGCCCTTCGGCCGGGAAATTTTTCTACCGAAAAATGTACAAATTTATCTTGAAAGGGACTCAAGGGGGTGTAATTTTAAGCTTGATGGAGGTCTAGGGAACAAACTAAATACCTCCCCTTAAGGAAGTGAGTGGTTATATGAGAAAACAAACATGATATCATTCTGTTTATCAAAGAGCAAAGTTTATGTTCATATATTTCCTTCATAGATGACTCGAAATTCCCTACAATAAGGTTTAACATTATGATCGACAGGTATCCCTTTCAGTATTATGGCGAATTTCTCCATCTTATGCTGCCTAACAATAATGTACAGTATATGATTTGACTGGGTGCAGGAAGGATCGGTGAAAGTTAAAGGGTTAATTGAGATAGATTATACCCTATTTGATGCCGAGAGGTCCTTCCTGAGCTGAATGAAATTGTCTAATGTTAAACAGGAGACAACAAGCGTAGCGTCATCGTATAGTGTACGATGACCTTTCGTATGTGTCTCCTGTTTAACCCTTCCTGTACGTCTTTTTGTACGACGTCTTTTTCATTATAGTCTAGATATACTTAAAGGATTTTATTCAGCTTAAAATGGGTATATGGAAGTCGGAGGGTTAATTGAGGCAGTCTTTACCCCTATTAAATCCCACAGATCCTTCCATAGCTGTATAAAATCGCCTAATGATAGCCAGAATAAACTGTCAAAACGCGTCATGATCCTAAAGGAGCTAACATGAGTGCTGGATACAAAACATTCATCTCCACATTCCGAGGGAGGAGGAGGGGGGGAGGGGGGGAGTAAAGGTCAACTATGTGAGTACCAAATAAAGCTACTCGGCACAACTATCGTAATGGAGGTTTGTCTTTTTTTCTGGGCTCCCTTCTCCCTTTTGTGTTTAGCCCCGCTAGTTTTGACATTTTAAGACGTTCACCCCATTAGATTGGCAATTTGAAACCTATTCGCTCCATTTCTATGTCAATTTTAAGATCTTTCTTGCCATATAGGTGTTGATTTATTTCCTGGCGAGCGACAGTGGACCTTCAATATAGAAAAAACCGACCCTGGACCGGGACACACATTTTTCTCGAAGGGGGGTCTTGGTGGTATTTTTCTCGAAGGGGGGTCTTGGTGGTATTTTTCTCGAAGGGGGTTCTTGGTGGTATTTTTCTCGAAGGGGGGTCTTGGTGGTATTTTTCTCGAAGGGGGTCTTGGTGGTATTTTTCTCGAAGGGGGGTCTTGGTGGTATTTTTCTCGAAGGGGGGTCTTGGTGGTATTTTTCTCGAAGGGGGTTCTTGGTGGTATTTTTCTCGAAGGGGGTCTTGGTGGTATTTTTCTCGAAGAGGGGTCTTGGTGGTATTTTTCTCGAAGGGGGTTCTTGGTGGTATTTTTCTCGAAGGGGGTCTTGGTGGTATTTTTCTCGAAGGGGGGTCTTGGTGGTATCTTTCTCGAAGGAGGTTCTTGGTGGTATTTTTATAGCTTGATGGAGGTCTAGGGAGGAAACCAAAGCACAAATAAATAAATATATAAATACGTAAAAAATTAATAAACTAATATAATTTTTTCCTTAATGCAATTGTCTTTGGTTGTATGTTTTAATCAGAAATAATAGATCAATAGATGTTGATGACAAAATCTCTATTAGAACTTTAAACAACTATTGCAATTAAAGCATATACAAAAATATTATCAGTTGCAATAAATACATTTTAAAATAATTATTAAGTCATACTGAGTGTCTTTTTTTAAGATATTGCCATTGATGTATTACTATTTTCATCTTTGATATTAACATTTGTATACGTGAACCCGAAAAACTACCATACCTTTTCATATTTGATATATAAGCGCATTACCTCTGTACTAAAATCTATGAATGTAAGTGAATCTTGGTCAACCAGGACTCAATGTACCATCATGTACAAGACTTCAGCGGATTTGACCCCTTCTGTACCGGCGAAGTCGGTTCTATTTTTTTTCTGGCTACTATTAGACGAATTTATTCAGCATTAAAAGAGACTCCACCAATCACCAGACTTCGAACTATCTCATTTAACCCTATCTGCTAAAACAGCCCCTTCTTCAACTAATCGTTCAAATACAGCTAGAATAAAATTGAACACATACACAATAAATGTCGCCGGTACTGAAGGGGTTAACGAGTGGGAGTGTCGGTTGAGTTATTGTTGGTGCACAATGAACCACGCCTCGTCTCACGCCCGGTCACGCCCATAACCCACCCTAATGGACGGTAGACAGTGGCCCAGGGATCAAAGGCACGGGTATATAGCCTTCAGGGTGCTAGGGAGGAGTCACTTCAACCTCAGGATCTCGTACAAACATCATGTATTCCACTGTGAGTTCACGTCTTTAAATTTACATAAGTATATACAGATTCGAATCGTATCAATCAATTTTAATCAGATCGTATTATTGTAACTGTTAATAATATATAGAGCCACACACAAACACACACACACACACACACACACACACACACACACACACACACACACACACACACACACACACACACACATTTTTACTGTATATTGGACTTATTTCTCCCAATGTATTAACAACTACCAAACAAGGGTCCTATAAAACAGGAGTGTTTTGTGCAGATTTTACACTTATACTGATATTGTAGTACAGCATCCGGAGGGGGCTACTCTTGGGTAGGATAATATGCGAGGGTTGTAGGGACACGGATTAGGATAGAATCAAGAGTTTCAGTTATAATGCCTAACCTGATTACTAACTTAGCCTAAAATTTTGCCCATAGTGAGCTACATATCCTTACTAGTCACGATTATGTACTTTACTGGTTAGTATAGCTAAACTAGACCCTTACCTACATCATGACCAACTATATAACACTACTCACCTGTCTACAGCAAGACCAAAACCTTGTCTACATAATTTGTTAGTTACCACCACATGCCTGATATGTTTTTATGTCTATAGGTGGGTGCTAGAGTCTATAGAATATCTTACTAAAATCTGATTCAATATGATTTATCGTTATGCATACAAGAGATAAAATATTCCACTATAAATATTGTGAATTTTATAACCATGCTCTCTGACAAAGATGCCACCCACCTGAAAACCAAAGTAATTTCACAAAACAATAAACTCTACCTCTGATGTCCGATACTCGTAAGCCAAAAGTTAATCCAGATTTCTCCTGTAGGTGCTGCTGGTGTGCCTGCTGGTGGGAGCTGCCGTGGCCCTCCCTGGTGGCTATGGACATGGTGGAGGACATGGTGGAGGGCATGGTGGAGGACATGGTGGTGGGCATGGTGGAGGACATGGTGGTGGAGGATATGGCTATGTGAGTGTCTTTCAGAATTGTGAATACAATTTTTGCATAACATAACGTAGCCTACACACTATTTACAGAATCAAAATCCTTACTTTTTCTTATAACGTATCAAGAATCTATGTATGTTATCGTTACACCTATTCACGTAAAGTCCATAATTCAGAATGACGTTTCTGCTGGCTATACCAATTATATTACTAGTATAACCGCTATTGTTGTTGATGCTAATACTAGTACTGCTACTGATATTACTACTAGTATCCCCCTTCTCCTTCACTCCAAGGGTCCAACCCCTTACATTTTTCAGGTTTGTTATTCAGCCGTGGGGTTTATGCAGGATTCACAGCTTGCACCATTCTTATTACTATTACCACTATCGGTATAAATTTTCCTTAAACAAACTACTACTACAACTACTTTTTTTTACACCACTCAGCCTGTGCATCCCCCCTTTGGACCCTAAACTAGGTCGGAACAGTCATCAATACACCCGACTTGGTAGTCGTACCGCTGCTTCCTATTCCGGGGTTTCCACTCAGACTCATCATCGGGGAATGTTTTGTTCCTTGATTTTTATTTAATATTGTACATTCATTATATTTTACTACTACTACTACTACTACTACTACTACTACTACTACTACTACTACTAACACTACACTTATTACTACTGTATATCCTCCTCCACCCTCCCCAGGGCCCCAAGCCCTACAAATTCAGCTACGGAGTGTCTGCCGGGTACACCAACTTCGGGCAGCACGAGTCTGGTGACGGCCTCTGGAGCAAGAACGGCGGCTACTGGGTCAACCTTCCCGACGGCCGCACACAGAAGGTCACCTACCGGGCCAACAAGGGGGGCTTCTTCCCCCACGTCACCTACTCCGGATATGCCCGCTACCCGGCCGGCAAGGGACACGGCGGCGGCGGCGGCGGCGGCGGCGGCGGCGGCGGATACGGTCATGGTTAAATAACGATGGTTTGGTTGCATGGTATAATGCATTATAGTCAAGTTAACTTCACCCACGCAATTTATGCAATTTAAAATTATATAACTATTAAGAGTACAATAATTAATCTGAGATTTGATATGATATATATATTCTTATTCCGCCTTATATACTTTCAGGGTGCTGAAATTTAATGTGCCATGATTATGAAAATTTAGACTATTAATCCTAACAACTATATTAGTGCAATACACAACAATACTTAATCAAGAGGAGTTGAAACTGTCTTGTTTAAAAAAACAACAACACATGTTCATTGTTATGTGTGTTTAGATATTCACTCTGGTAATTATTTATACAGTAAAATGTAAATCATACATGATCAATCGGTTAGCCATATATTTATTTATAATATAGATATATTTAGTAAGAACTCTGCAGCACACCTTAATCAGTTAGATCTAGAAGAACGTCACTAGCCATGGAATACGAAAGACGTAAAGATTTGTTTGACTTGCTAGGGTTGGTTGTACTTGGCAGACTAAAATGCATTACTGAAACTGAGGTTAGAATATATATATATATATATATATATATATATATATATATATATATATATATATATATATATATATATATACAGAGCGGTTGCGAAACATTTCCCCATAGGGAATTCCTGTGTGTTTGGAAGAGAAAGCTGAATAATATATATTTATTTATTTCACTCCAACACCAAACACCTCCCAAAGAAATGAATGAAAGCAAGCATGTGATCCACCGGGATTCGAATCTGGGTTACCACATACATATGCAGATCAAATATATAGGAATACCCTATGGGCAATACACATGAATTCCCTATGGGGAAATGTTTCGCGACCGCTCTGTACTGTATATATACCCTCCCTCTCCGAACGACGACCAGGAAACGAAGGAATAATCTACGGCAATGTATTGTATATAGTTCATTGTTTATCAAAGGTGGTGAACAATTATTTATTTTTATATGCTCGTCCAAGAAGTGGAATCGATGCCTCCTGTTCTTCGACTACGGTTTACTGTTCCACATATCTTAATACTTCTTCTTCCGTCAGCCAAATTAGATATATATTATTATATACCTGTGGCTATCTGCTACTTTCATTTTGCGCTACTAAACAAATTAAAGGCAAATCTAAATAAGCGTATACAAGCAAGTAAAACAGTATAATTTGCAATAGTGGATTACCTAGCTGATTTATTTTTGGTATTCGGTATTCTTCATAATTATATCCAAAATGTATCGTTGATATAATAATATACAGTCATATGCACTATATATAATAAGTGTTTATGTGTAACAGAACTGACAAACAATACTGTATATCAACAAATGTACACATATCAGGGAGACCATGAACATAAGAATTAATACGTTTGAGTTTTGTCACAGACGAACATTCAATTCTTACAGTGTAATTTCCACGTGTAATGATGCAGCTAATCTGATTATTGAGTAATGCACGAAAATCCTTTGCGATATCAATATATTATGAATTTACTTAACTGAACAAATATTTTCATCTGATTCTAGGTTTAGCATTATTATTCTCATTAATTCCATGTTTATCTTCGCTTTATGACTGGTATTTATGTGTGCTATATTATGTGTTGTTCTATACTACGTCTTCAGAGGTACTTTGATCCCTAGCTTGATTATGTAATAGGTTATGTATTGGTGCTTCGACTTGTGCTAAAAATATATTTACAAGTGCAATTTATTTAGCCTTTACTTTACCCTTTAACCCCTTCTATACCGACGACGTATTTTGTATTTGATTTCATCTACATTCAGGTAATTTGATTCAGCTTAGGAGGGTCGTCTATCAATTAAAAGGCTATAAACCGTCTCAATTAATCCTTTTAGTTACCATATATCCTTCCTAAGCTTCATAAAATTGTCTAAATGTAGCTAAAATCAAATAAATAATATGTCACCGGTAAAGAAGGGGTTAACTATATGTAACTCTATGGAAACCCGCCGAAACATGTGTTCCTGTTCCACCAGCTAAACAGCAGGTGGTTAAGCTGTCCATTAGTGTAGTGTTCATTGATTATTATATGTCTCCTACTCGTATCTACAGTATTCACCTAGATGTGTGTGAATTTGTGCTTTGTTTGTGTGTATTCATTGTTTTCTGTTGTGTTGTCCCTATTCTGGCTCTGTCTTGAGTCGGCCACCCCCCACCCCCCAAAAAAAAAATATATATATATATTATATATATATATTATATATATATACTGTATATATATACATATATATATATATACTGTATAATTATATATATATATATATATATATATATATATAAAAGGAAAAGTGTGGATTGGGCCTGGGTATATAGATAGATAGATATCTACAGTATTATTTGATTAAAAAAAGTCAGTCAGAAGCCAATCACGAAATACCAAGGAGTGATGAAGTGGGAGTAGTAAACCACAGGAGAAAAAGAGAGAGAGAGGACATATATAAATCACTAACATAAAAAGGACACCCACTGAGGACAGACAACAATTAACTCTATCATCACTCATCCATCAGTCTCTGAAATCACTGACTTAACCTCCCGCGTTATCAGCTTTACATAACATATTGATTCCCAACCACATCTGCGAAGAAGACTATTCAGATTGATTAAGCCAAAACAAAAACAAAATACTAATACTACTACTACTACTACTACTAATAATAATAATAATAATAATACAACAAAATAAGACATAAAATAGCATAGGCTATCCACCAGGCAACAAATATATATATATAAACATGAGCACACATTGTCACCTTTATGCACACACACACACACACACAAGCACAGACACAGACTCACAACTCCAGCACCTCGCCTGAAGCTATAACGCCTGGCAGCATCACGTTCAGACTGTCTTACGTTAACAATACACCACAATGACCCTCTTCGCTGCTGACCGTGGAACCAAACGATCTGCCGGGTCATAATGGTAATAGGTTGGGGGTCATGAAACAGCGGGGGGCATTTGGGGTCTTGTCTTGCAGGTATAAATACTCGAAAATGTCAGGGAAGAGTCAGTCAGATCGTCCCTGGGATCCCAACTAGATATGCATTCGACTGTAAGTGGATTTCGTGTTATAAAAGCGTTGAAAATGATAACAGTGAAAACAAGGTAAAGTTTTACACCCACACACCAAAAGAGATACACACACACACACACACACACATACATACACACACACAACACACACCACACACGTGCACACACACACACACACACACACAATTTTTTTTAAGGCAAAGTTGGATAATTGTAACTCAGGAAGCGGGACGATACGAGCCTAAAAAGCTCAACTCCTGTATACTACAAATAGGTAAAACAAATAGGTAAATACACACGTATACATAAACAGTTATACAAATAAATAAATGGTGCACCAATAAATATACAGATAAATAGATAATTATTGATAAAGTGAAAGTCTAAGCATCCATTGTATTTCAAGAATTACAAATCACGTTAAGAAATATTATGTCTGTATTCATCCAACTAAGTTCCCAAGAATATTCCCGACAATGAAACAATTTAGCATTACTTCACCTAATACTGTATCACTAAAATATAATATGATAATTTATAATAATGTTTTTCTAGATATAGCCGTATGCATATCAGGCTCAGCTAACAATGCTTTCTAACTATCTGATAACTGTGCCTGTAAAGCTGACCTTAAGCATATTTTCACGACATTAAGCATTAATTATCGTCTTGCAGTTTCAGAATTCAAGTTTTATGCAAATTCAGCCACCTACTGTAATCCAACTTGAGTCAAGTTTCCAATACCAATGCAGAAAACCTTAAAATATTGAAAGACTTAATTAGCTAATCGAGAATTTACTAGAAGAGGGTAATTCATGTGATTCCGTCTTTACTATCCTAACTTAATCGTGCGGTTATACTAATCCATATTTCTTTCTAAATTACCCCCCAAAACAACGATTGATCAATTAACTATACAAGTACACTCTCACACTTAAGTTCATCCCCTCTCAGTGATTTTATATATGAAAGTAACAATATGATTAACTCTAGAAAGTAGTTTGTTATACAAGAGTTATTGTAAGTAGCTACTGTAGAACAAAGAACACCCCCAATTCAATCTAAACAAAATTACTTCCATACATGAAGTCACCAAGAGAGAAAGAACTTAAGTGCGTGACTGTGCCGTACATGGTGATTGACGATATTATTGGTATATATTTCAAGCCTGCGTAATCTCAAGAAGCATTTAGGATATCCATACATTTAAACAAAACCCTCCAACACCATTATTCATTATACGTAATTCATCAATACCTATTTTGGTTCTTGTGTGTGTTTTTTTCTTCTTTTTAATGATGCAAAAGAAATAATGAAAGAACTCGCCTCACATTGTAATCTATAGTCCGTCCTATTAGCTGCTCACTTAACCGGGCTAGAGATTGTCATGTCTCTATCATGATTACCGAGCTGTAACCTGTTTTTAATAATGGAGCAGTCATCAGTTATATAAACCCATTATACATAGGAAGCAGATATACATTAGATTCGTACTCAACATTTAAGTTTCCGGCAATCGATTTTTAGGGAGGATTATTTCATGCCCGGTTAGATTGAATAGGGTACAGTAAATGATCAAATGGAAAACTAGTGATAATTTAACCTATTCCCAACTTGTGAAGGTACTTGTCTTGTGGCTGGTGGTGTTGGTAGGGGCTGTTGTGGCGCTCCCTGGTGGCCACGGGGGAGGAGGAGGAGGAGGCTATGGGGTAAGTAACAGCTATAGTATTAACCCCTTCTGTACCCGCGACGTCTTTGTAAGTAACATCTACAGTAGTAAACCCTTCTGTACCCGTGACGTCTTTGTAAGTAACATCTACAGTAGTAACCCCTTCTGTACCCACAACGTCTTTGTAAGTAACATCTACAGTAGTAACCCTTTCTGTACCCGCGACGTTTTTGTAAGTAACATCTACAGTAGTAACCCCTTCTGTACCCGCGACGTCTTTGTAAGTAACATCTACAGTAGTAACCCCTTCTGTACCCACGACGTCTTTGTAAGTAACATCTACAGTAGTAACCCCTTCTGTACCCGCGACGTCTTTGTAAGTAACATCTACAGTAGTAACCCCTTCTGTACCCGCGACGTCTTTGTAATCTAATTCTAGTTATAATTAGACGATGTTGTGCAGTTTTAGAAGGATCTCTGGTAGTAAATAGGGTTAAGTGAAATAGTTCTAAGCCTGTTAATTGCTAAAGACCCTTGTAAAACTGAACAAAATTGTCTAATAGTAGCCAGAATATAGTCAAAAGGACGGCGCCGATACAGAAGGAGTTATAACCTCTTGAGGATTATGACTCATATTGACAGTTTGTTCTGGTTATCATTAGACGACTTTATTCACATTAGGAAGGGTATATGGAAGTCAGAGGGTTTTATAAGATAGTTTTTACCCGTTTGATGCCCACAGATCATTCCTTGATGTATAAAATCGTCTAATGATAGCCAGAATATACTGTCAAAATGCGTCATAATCCTCAAGGGGTTATATGGTTCAATGTACTGTAATGTCTATCAAATTATGATGCTCTGTATCTCGCCAAGCAATTCTACCCATTGTCCTAAACTAACCAATCTTTAGGTAACCCAACCTATAGCTATCATAACTAAATAGGATGAAATTGATTAGTCTAATTACTTAATAATCAAATACAGCCCACACTAAGCTAACATGATCATACCATAAAACACTTGGGTATATTGATGATGATTATCTTTTTATCCTGATATTACAGTAGATGGGTATATTACTATCACTCTCTTTTGCTGTCCTACTTCTCCTTCTGGGGGCGGGGGCTAGGAATCCTCCTACCCTTGTAAAATTCACCTACTAGACGAGACAGAGAAAGGGGCGAGGGAATGCGAAAGTGGTCCCAGACCCTAACAATTGGAACTTTAGTCGTTTCTGCTCGGCCTCTGTCTCAAGTCGGCCATCCCCAGCTATAGGGTATGTTCCTAAGTATATACAAACATACATACATAATATTTATAAGGGCATATTATTATTGATGCCTTAATTACCCTTTTCCTACCTATTATTTTTGACAGCGTAGACTAACTTTTTGAAATCTAATCTAATCTAATTCTAACTTAATTATTATGATGGCACCATAAATTGTCTCTCTCCATCTCACCCAGGGCCCGACCCCATACGGTTATAGCTACGGAGTCTCGTCCGGCTACACCAACTTCGGCCAGAGTGAGTCCGGCAATGGGTACGGCGGTGCTCAGGGCGGGTACTGGGTCAACCTTCCTGACGGTCGTACACAGCGGGTGTCGTACCGGGCCGGCGGTGGTGGCTTCTTCCCAGTGGTGTCGTACTCCGGTGTGGCACGGTACCCAGCAGGCAAGGGCGGGTACGGCGGCGGAGGCGGTGGTGGTGTTGGCGGATATGGCGGCGGCGGACACCATGGATAATAACACCGATATAACAGCAGTGGCGGATACCAAGGATAATACTTTCATCGCATTTATATTGCGTTTACACTTACTCCATATAAACAACTTTGGGTTAGAAAAATTATATAATTATTGCTGTTGAATTTCTTTAAGTCCAACTTTAATGCATTCAAAAGGCAATAGCCGCATCTTTGAAATGGATATCTCTTGTTGGATAATTAATCAATTAATCAGTAGAAATCGTATATTTTATGTGTGATCATATAAGGTTATTGTATTTTCTACAAAAGTTTAGTTATTAGTTTATTTGCAATTATGTTTACTTTGGCAGTAATTAATCATACTCTCTCGCTAGTTTGTATCGGAATGGCAATACACCTGATATTCAGGACATGGGGAGGAGACTTTTGACTAACTTTTCTGTGCCGTAGTATTTCGATGGTTCTTGACAATTATCATGTTTGCAATGTATGTGGTGCTTTCTATATTATTAAATGCATATGAAAACATTTCATTGTTCTTATTGCCTGTGTATTGGATTGCATTTATACTTTTAAAAGCCACGTGTTTTAATGCTTTGTACAGTGGCAAGAGCTCCAACTGGCCCAATTTTTTTTTCTTTTTCTATATTCCAACTACTCCCTTTCGGGCATAAGCTGAGAGCCTGCACATTTAACCGCTGAACACAGTGAGGCCCGTGAGGTCTTGTTCCAGTCCTGGGAGTGAGACATGCGAAGCACCCCGGCTCGAAGCAAATCCATCTCTGAAGCTGCTCCGCCTCTGCGCTTCACCGTCTCACTCCCCAGACTCGGACCCTCACTCTCAGAACGCCACCTATTGAGCAATTAACTCACTAGGCATTGCCCCCCTGTAGCATATTTTGAATATGGGAATATTTATACAGTGTTATTTAATCAGGGAACAATGAGGGTATTTTGTTTGGCATTTCGGTGTGCTCTCTCTCTATCTCTCTCTCTCTCTCTCTCTCTCTCTCTCTCTATATATATATATATATATATATATATATATATATATATATATATATATATATATATATATATTCTAAATCCTCTATTTTTCACTTCTTAAGTTTAATATTATTGCCTACAGTATCTGGAGAGCGAACATGAGGTTATAGTTAACATAGTATGCAGTCTATCATGGATTAGTTGATATACTTTACCCGATTACATAACTAACCTAGAATCTTGCCAATAATATGGTAGTCATCATATTATATATGATATAAGAGCTAATATAAATCGAAACTCGTTGCCTGATTAGCTTTCCAATGAAATGTGTAACTCATTGTTTGTCACAGTCACAAGAGTCATGGACAGGCCACAGAACACTTCCCAGGAGTATACAGTCAGAGTAAAATGTCGTGTACAACTTTCATAGCTTTGATTAAACGTTTATCTCTAGCTATAGCAGGATGTTTTGCTATGAAACACACGAACTAAACTTTCATACTGCTGTTCAGATCATGTGGATTTTCAATTGTGAATATATGTTAGACCTAGATAAATAGTAAAAGTCTAAATTGTATAATGTTTTATGAATGTCGACCTAATTAAATACAAGGTTCTAGTGTTGTTTGAAGATTACACCAATCACGTTAAAATGTCAATTATTCCATTGTAGTAATTGCGATATATTGTCAACTGCTCATTTACACCATACGGAATATACAACTGATCAACTTAAATAAGTTTAAGATTGAGAAAAAATATAAATTATTGCTTTTGTAAATGTGAATTTAACTCGGGAAGATAACATGCATGCTATCATTATGAATCAGTTTGGCAAACATAGTAAGACCATAATCATAAGAAGTATTATTCCAATTTTCCCAACCATTTAATGCATGGAACATTAAAGTCATTATTATATAGAATTAACTAGCTATAGGTAGCGCCAACGAACTTGACAATAATCTTGTTCCCTGACCTCTTTGTAACTCAAAGGGGCCTAGAGAAAACTGGCTGTAAGTATCCACACCTATTTCCTGGTGGGCTCTTCCCTAATGATAGAAATGTCAGCTCGATTGCTTTCATTCATTTTGAGTTATGAGAAGTTAAGGGGTCAAGGAAATTGTCAAGTTCGTTGGCGCTACCTATAGCAAACCGCAGAGCCCTCCTGGAGGAGCAGAAGATTCCTGAAGAGTCCTGACTAACCCAAGAGAGGAAAGAAGAGATCATGAAGGAAGACGCCATGGGCACAGGATACTTAACCAGTCACCCCCCAAAAAATAAAATAAAATAAAAATAAAATAAAAAATAAATAAATACAAAAATAAATATAAAAATAAAAAACAAATAAAAATAAACTAAATAACTAAATAACTAAATAAATAAATAAAAATAAAGACAAATAAAGAAACCTCAATACAAAGTCCGACACAAAAATACTAGGTGTAGGAGTACGACACACATAGTAAATAATCGGTAACTCACTATGATCTATTCTAGGGGAAGGGCGTCTGTTGAGAGAGAGAGAGAGTGAGAGTGAGAGTGTGCAGGAGTGGTGTGTGTTTTCGCTACGAGAGGAATATTCGCAGTTCAACCCAATCATTAAGGGAGCCCACCTCGCTTTTTTTCTCTTTCTCTCCCTCTCTCTTTAGCTTGTATCCATTCGGCCCCATTCAGCCTACTGTTTTAAGACGTTTACCCCCATCCAGGTGTCAATATTTTCCTGGCGAGCGGTAGCAAGCCAGCATATATATTTTTTGTTTTGAGAGCAAGCTAAATTTGTACATTTTTCGATAGAAAAATGTCTCCGGCGAAGCCGGATTTCTCCATACAATGCTGGCTCGCTATCGCTCGCCAGGAAGATATCGACACCTGGATGGGGATAAACGTCTTAAAACAGTTGGCTGAATGGATACAAGCCAGAGAAAGAGAGAAAAGGAGAGAAAGAGAAGAAAAGCCGGTGACCCCCCTTAACCCTTTCACGCATTTATGACGCAGAGGTTGCCAGATTAGAAATAAGAAATAAAGTTATCTCAGTCTGATAATTACCTCTCCAAAATAAGTTTTCTGCCCACAGCTAACTCAAAGACAACTGCAGAGGTTGAAGTAACTAAACTAAAGGTTTGTAAATACCCCTGATGGTAAAAGAGTCTTTAAAGTATCCCCTATAGGCTCAACATCGCGTCATATGCGTGAAAGGGATAAGGTCAAGAGCAGTTGAGACCAAGCCATAATAACAGTACTTATTGCACTTTGCTCTATAGTCTGTTCATTCTAGGTTGGGCATAAATCGTAACCCTCAACTTCTGTAACTCAAAAAGGGCTAGAGCAAATGAGCTGTCAATATATACACATATTCCTTAGCCAAGTCTCCCGATTTGGTAGAAATATTAGCTCGATTACTCTAGTCCTTTTTGAGTTATGGGTTACAAGTTCTGCCCAACCTAGAATAAACGGACTGTAGTTGTAATGAATTCACTAAAAATAATAATTTCATTGACCAAGGAGAACAATACTATTTGTTTAACCCCATTCTTGTGTCTTGTTAATCAGTTTCAATCCTACATGGATAAACAAAAAGTCAACATAATATTATGCTATCTTTATTAATATAAGTGAGAAGTGACATCAATCACATCGTCGTGATATACAGCAAGAATTCAACATGCATACAGTAAATCCATGCATCGACCATAATATAATATTAACGTCCATGCCAACCCTTACCCACCACCCACCATAACCCCCACCCCCACCACCACCGTAGCCGCCGCCGCCACCACCACCGTAACCGCCGCCGCCTCCCGAGGGGTACCTAGCGGTGCCCGAATACGAAACACTTGGGAAGTATCCGCCGCCGTTCGCCCGGTACGTCACTCGCTGCACCCGACCGTCGGGAAGGTTGACCCAGTACCCTCCGTTCTTGTTCCCGAGTCCGTCACCTGACTCACTCTGGCCGAAGTTGGTGTTGCCGGCACCAACACCGTAGCTGAAACTGTAGGGGGTGGCACCCTGAAAACAGTACATGGTGGGAATGAATATGCAGAAGTGTTATATTATGATATGCGAAGAAACAAGACGGTGGGTTATTGCTTATTATGGTACAGGTAAAGTATATGCAGTATATAAAGTAATCACAATTAGTATCCCACATAAAATACAAGTAATCTGCGAACACTTACGTATCCTCCTCCTCCTCCTCCTCCGTATCCACCACCACCACCGCCTCCGGAGCCATAGCCTCCAAAGAAGCCATGTCCTCCTCCGCCCCCTCCTCCACCATGTCCCCCCCTCCTCCTCCAAAGAAGGTAGCCCCTCCACCGCCTCCTCCAGAGCCATAGCCTCCAAAGAAACCGTGTCCTCCTCCACCACCACCTCCACCTCCCCCATGTCCTCCACCCCCTCCCCCAGAACCACCTGGGAGGGCCACACTAGCGGCCACCAGCAGGCCCATCAAAAATACCTGTACAAAAGCATAATAACTTACATCAATAGTCTCAATATTATGGGATGAATACGAATGTTTTCTGGTTGCATGCGTATATACTCTATGTTTGTGTGTGTATGTACGAATAAGTGCTTGTTGATATATTTATTTTATGGTACAACGCAAGTAGGCATTATATAAGTAAAAACAATGTGTACAGCTGTATATGATATGTAATTAATAATTACGTACTGGATGTGGGCAATTTACAAATGGATATTAATTATAAAGTATCTTATTGAAGGGAGCATAACATTTGACAGTCCTTTGTAATTAGGAGTCATTTATATATTATATAAAAAACTTTCCTTTATAAAAATGTCTTAATAATAGTTGGATATATTCCAAGTTAATACACTTACGGAATAATACATGTTTGTGTGAATCCCTGGAGCTGACTGATTAATGCTTGGAATCTCCTGCTCTTATACCTGGTGCCAGAATCATAAATACTCACGTGACCTTGATTTCACAACACTCCAATATGAATGGCATTATTTTCCAATAGAAGAAGAGACTGAGACCCATTGTTATGCAACGGCTGACAAGGTTAGCTATCTATTAGCTTTCATTTCAAGCAAACATGTCCTCACAATATCTTAATCATGTATGGAAAATGCTCCTTACCATTTTCACTGTAAACGATCCTTACCTCCTGACATAACTTATTATGTTGACCAGGATTCGAACCCACTCACTCAAGGTATATTTGGAAGAGTTGGGCATCGTAACCACCCGGCCATGAGCGGATACTAAATATACCTGGAGTGAGTGGGTTCGAATCTTGGTCAGGAAACCTCTCTCCCAACCTGTCCTACATTATCTTTAGAAAATATATCTTGTAAACAGTCTGTACTGGCGAATTCATACTAACACTATTAGAAGCAAAACATTACCGAAACTAGGGTTTAAGACACTAGTTTTTTCTGCATTTTACCTTTATTCAGTTTGTTTGTCAAGATGAAAGGTTATTAGCTTCCAAAATCCTCACGTGTTAGATAGGTGATAGCAGAGTGGGTAGCGAGGTGAACTGCGGGATAGATGTTTGACAGTTCGAGTATTTGCCAAACGTCAGGGCTTTTTTTCCTGAGGTGATCTGATCGTTCTCACTGTTATACAAGTACCCTGGCAAGACCGATACGTCAAAAAAATTACCCTCATATCGTCTCCAACTCAGAACAATGAAGATGCTGTGTCATAATCGAAGATTCTCTGACGACAGTAAAGCTTCTCTCTCCATAATCGTGTGGCGTGTGTAAATATGTTGCCGCCATCCAAGTGCGGCAAAAGGAAACAACTTAAGTTAATTTTTAATTTACTTTTTTTTTAGCTTGGAGGCCCGCAGAGGGCTGCACACGGGCAGCATGATATGCGGTGGTTGTGCGGGGAGCGTAATGCATAAATGCCGCAGAATTTCGGTGTGAGTATCCTAGGTTCGAGTCCTTGGAGTACCACATGTATTCGTTGATTTCATTAATTGAGTTTAGAAGTAAAGTTGGTTGGTGAAAAAATATGAACTAATGGGAAGGATTAGGATGAGGATAAGGAGAAACATGTTTGGTGATCCTAGCTTTAAAACTATCAAGAGTGGGACTGTTAACTATACTGTATATACCCAAATATTCGGTGCTTGCCTGGTATGTGTCGTATTTTCGGTTGTGGCTGCCTCTTGTGGATCGTATATTTGTAAGGTGTAAATATGTGTCTTTGTTTATGTCTACTAGATTGTTTGTGATTTTGTATATAATTTGTTGTCTGTGTATTTGTCTTCTTGTTGCAAGTGTGTCTAATTTAATGTCTTGTTTAAGCAAAGTGGCCAATGTAGTGTGTCTGTAATCACGTCTGATTCATCTTGCCGCTTTATTGTGTATGGCTTCTAATTCATTAATGCCGTTGTGAGTGTGTGGATCCCAGACGGTGTCGCAGTACGCAATGTGTGGTCGTACTAGTGTTTTAAATGCTAACATTTTGATGTCTGTGTTGCACCTCCTTAGGTTCCTTGTTGGCTTTTTCCCTGACGCTACTCATATGTGTGCTCCACCTCATATCTGCTGAGAGGTGGACTCCCAAATACTTATGAGAATGGACGGTATCAAGGTTGGTATTATGGAGTTTATAGGCAAAGGGGACAGGTTTCTTGGAGCAAGTAAAACACATTTCTGCCACTTGGCTTCACAGTCTTCAAGGGCAGTCAAGTCGTCTTGAAGTCAAAGGCAATCGTCACTTTCAACTATTGGTCGTTATACTAAACTATCGTCTGCAAAAAGTCTAGTAGTAGAAGTTAAAGATGATGAGTTGTTACAAGTAATTGCGTCTCGCACGAGCATTTGGGCCGAAAGCTGTGTTGTGAGTCAGTCAGTATATTTTGGTAGTTAAAATGGTCCATTATATGTCTATGGAGGATGTGTTCTAAAATTTGGCAAGGAATTGAGGTTAAAGAAGCAGGCCTATAGTTAACTGGGAGGGTTCTGTCTCCGGATTTAATAACTGGGGTCACGTTCGCCAAAAGCCAGTCGTAGGGAAGTTTTCTGGTACTAAGAGTCTGTGAAAATATAACCTGTGGGATAGGGGCAAGAATGGCATCTTTTGCCCTACGTATTATGCAAGATATATTGTCTGGTCCAGTCGCTTTGTTAACGTCTACCTCAGATAAGAGTTTCTCGATTCCACGGGTGTGTTTCGTCAGTGGGAGTATAATCGGGTGTGGTGATGATGACAGTTCCAGCAGGTCTGCTTGTTCTTGTGTAACAAACTGACTGGAACTGCGAATTAAGTGCACGTGCTTTATCATGTGGGTGTGTGACCAGAGAATCGTTATGTAATAATGTTGTTATACCAGTCGTGTATCGTGGTTGCTACCCAGAATCTTTTTTATAATAACATTTTACATGTCCATTAGGGTTATGATAAGTACAATCAATATATATATATAATATATAACATTTTAAGGGCATGGTCACCGCTCTCATCCCGTTATGGGAGCAACATTTTCGGCCAAAGAGGCGAATGCCTGGCCACCAGCCCGACATATTGACCCTTTAGCAAAACTTGTTCGCGTAGACGAACTTTTGCCCATCTGATAAGTCTTTGGCCAAACAAATTACAGATGGTTCCAAATTCGGTAATAGAATCGGATTTGTTCTGCTGTTTTCTGCCTCTCTGGGTGATTTATAGGCTTCCTGTATATTTGTTTACCTTTTTTTACTGACTCTCGGGTGGATTTCTCCTTCTTTGATACCTTTAGTTCTCCTCAACCGTTGGCTCTAGACATATTTAGCTAGTTGTTTCTTGTTAGACGTCGGGGTCACAGTGTCCACTCTTGTTGGATCCCTGCTTATTTATCTGTTGACAATAAGGAGTGGACGTATGGTGTGGCTGGTACCAAGACAACCTGGCTCCTAAGCGATTCGGCCCTAGTCAAGTTGGCCCCTTAGTCAAGTCGGCCCGTAGACATCCCGGTTCCTAGACAACCCGGCCCTTAGATACCTCGGACCCTAGTAATACCGGCCCATACCATTCGCTGACCCTAGTCGGCCCTCAGTGATACCGCTTCTCTGTCGACACTGTGTGGCTAAGGCAGACCCGGTCTGTTTCTGCTCCTTCCTCATCATAAATATTTCTTCCAGGGATTTTACCACTTGCGAGTTTCAGGTAATAAGGAAGTTGGAGCCGTAGACATCGATATTTAACAGAATAACCAACTAAAATATGGTTGTAGTCCATTAATAACCGCATAATATCAAATGCAACATACTTGCCATCCATCAGAATCCTACATTAGTATTGCATCTCTGCTTATTATCGATGTTTATGGCTCCAACTTCCTTATAGCCTGAAACTCGCAAGTGGTCAATTGGTCGGACTATGAGAATAAAGGTGAGTCTGTGTAGGTGTTAGTTGTTGAAGTTGATTTCTATACTGCTCTGTCACTGGGTGTAGATGTTAATACGTTGAAGTAGGTGATTTATATAGTGTCTTGTCACTGGAATGTATGTAGGTGTTAACAAGTTGAATTAGGTGATTTCCATAGTGCCCTTCATTAGAGTTATCCACCGAGGCTGTCTTTCTTTGTCGCTTGTGAATATTTATGTTTTTTTCCCCTAAAGTCTTTCGTTTCCTTTATTTTCTATTATTTTTGGAATCCTCTCTCATGGTAGAGTTTTTATTTTATCGAAATTTCCTTCATAACTTTATATTAGATTATTGTTTTACTTGTATTTTCTTTTTCCTTTTTCTTCATTTTCGGATGCCATGGCCTTAGCTGTTGAACTGTTATTTGGAGTTTTGTCCTTTCGTTAATCAATTAATTGACACATTTACTTCCTTTAAAATCATAGTGAGATCAAGTCTATAGTATCAGTTTTATATTGCAATTACAGTATATCAATATTTGACTTTTTGCATTGTTTCAGAATATCACATGACATCACTCGTAAATGGAAAATAGGGTAAGATGAGGTTAAGGTTTAAGTTATGCCTTAGTAAATAAAATGTATCACACATGGTATCAGGCGCTCCAAATAGAATAGTATTATAAAAACACCAAAATACAGACAAAATAATTTCCTTTGGTTATATTTAGTAATTTATTTGACTGTCTGCATATGCCAGTATACTGTTGAGCGGATACTGTTTAATCAGGGAACAATGAGGGTATTTTGTTTGGCATTTCGGTGTGCTCTCTCTCTCTCTCTATATATATATACAGGTATATATATATATATATATATATATATATATATATATATATATATATATATATATATATTCTAAATCCTCTATTTTTCACTTCATAAGTTTAATATTACTGCCTACAGTATCTGGAGAGCGAACATGAGGTTATAGTTAACATAGTATGCAGTCTATCATGGATTAGTTGATATACTTTACCCGATTATATAACTAACCTAGAATCTTGCCAATAATATGGTAGTCATCATATTATATGTGATGTAAGAGCTAATATAAATCGAAACTCGTTGCCTGATTAGCTTTCCAATGACGTGTAACTCATTGTTTGTCACAGTCACAAGAGTCGTGGACAGGCCACAGAACACTTCCCAGGAGTATACAGTCAGAGTAAAATGTCGTGTACAACTTTCATAGCTTTGATTAAACTTTTATCTCTAGCTATAGCAGGATGTTTTGCTATGAAACACACGAACTAAACTTTCATACTGCTGTTCAGATCATGTGAATTTTCAATTGTGAATATATGTTAGACCTAGATAAATAGTAAAAGTCTAAATTGTATAATGTTTTATGAATGTCGACCTAATTAAATACAAGGTTCTAGTGTTGTTTGAAGATTACACCAATCACGTTAAAATTTCAATTATTCCATTGTAGTAATTACGATATATTGTCAACTGCTCATTTACACCATACGGAATATACAACTGATCAACTTAAATAAGTTTAAGATTGAGAACAAATATAAATTATTGCTTTTGTAAATGTGAATTTAACTCGGGAAGATAACATGCATGCTATCATTATGAATCGGTTTGGCAAAAATAGTAAGACCATAATCATAAGAAGTATTATTCCAATTTTCCCAACCATTTAATGCATGGAACATTAAAGTCATTATTATATAGAATTAACTAGCTATAGGTAGCGCCAACGAACTTGAAAATAATCTTGATCCCTGACCTCTTTGTAACTCAAAGGGGCCTAGAGAAAACTGGCTGTAAATATCCACACCTATTTCCTGGTGGGCTCTTCCCTAATGCTAGAAATGTCAGCTCGATTGCTTTCATTCATTTTGAGTTATGAGAAGTTAAGGGGTCAAGAAAATTGTCAAGTTCGTTGGCGCTACCTATAGCAAACCGCAGAGCCCTCCTGGAGGAGCAGAAGATTCCTGAAGAGTCCTGACTAACCCAAGAGAGGAAAGAAGAGATCATGAAGGAAGACGCCATGGGCACAGGATACTTAACCAGTCACCCCCAAACAAAATAAAATAAAAAATAAATAAAAACAAAAGTAAATAAATACAAAAATAAATATAAAAATAAAAAACAAATAAAAATAACTAAATAACTAAATAAATAAATAAAAAATTAAAAATAAAGACAAATAAAGAAACCTCAATACAAAGTCCGACACAAAAATACTAGGTGTAGGAGTAAGGAGTACGACACACATAGTAAATAATCGGTAACTCACTATGATCTATTCTAGGGGAAGGGCGTCTGTTGAGAGAGAGAGAGAGAGAGAGAGAGAGAGAGAGAGAGAGAGAGAGAGAGAGAGAGAGAGAGAGAGAGAGAGAGAGAGAGAGAGAGAGAGAGAGAGAGAGAGAGAGAGAGAGAGAGAGCAGGAGTGGTGAGTGTTTTCGCTATGAGAGGAATATTCGCAGTTCAACCCAATCATTAAGGGAGCCCACCTCGCTTTTATTCTCTTTCTCTCCCTCTCTCTTTAGCTTGTATCCATTCGGCCCCATTCAGCCTACTGTTTTAAGACGTTTACCCCCATCCAGGTGTCAATATTTTTCTGGCGAGCGGTAGCAAGCCAGCATGTATATTTTTTGTTTTGAGAGCAAGCTAAATTTGTACATTTTTCGATGGAAAAATGTGTCCGGCGAAGCCGGATATGCTGGCTCGCTATCGCTCGCCAGGAAGATATCGACACCTGGATGGGGATAAACGTCTTAAAACAGTTGGCTGAATGGATACAAGCCAGAGCAAGAGAGAAAAGGAGAGAAAGAGAAAAAAAGTCGGTGACCCCCCTTAACCCTTTCACGCATTTATGACGCAGAGGTTGCCAGATTAGCAATAAGAAATAAAGTTCTCTCTCTTATAATTACCTCTCCAAAATAAGTTTTCTGCCCACAGCTAACTCAAAGACAACTGCAGGGGTTGATGTAACTAAACTAAAGGTTTGTAAATACCCCTGGTGGTAACAGAGGCTTTAAAGTATCCCCAATAGGCTCAACATCGCGTCATATGCGTGAAAGGGTTAAGGTCAAGAGCAGTTGAGACCAAGCCATAATAACAGTACTTATTGCACTTTGCTCTATAGTCTGTTCATTCTAGAGGTTGGGCATAAATCGTAACCCTCAACTTCTGTAACTCAAAAAGGGCTAGAGTAAATGAGCTGTCAATATATACACATATTCCTTAGCCAAGTCTCCCGATTTGGTAGAAATATTAGCTCGATTACTCTAGTCCTTTTTGAGTTATGGGTTACAAGTTCTGCCCAACCTAGAATAAACGGACTGTAGTTGTAATGAATTCACTAAAAATAATAATTTCATTGACCAAGGAGAACAATACTATTTTTTTAACCCCATTCTTGTGTCTTGTTAATCAGTTTCAATCCTACATGGATAAACAAAAAGTCAACATAATATTATGCTATGTTTATTAATATAAGTGAGAAGTGACATCAATCACATCGTCGTGACATACAGCAAGAATTCAACATGCTGTATACAGTAAATCCATGTATCGACCATAATATAATATTAACGTCCATGCCAACCCTTACCACCACCACCACCATAACCACCACCGCTACCACCACCGTAGCCGCCGCCGCCACCACCACCGTAGCCGCCGCCGCCTCCCGAGGGGTACCTAGCGGTGCCCGAATACGAAACACTTGGGAAGTATCCGCCGCCGTTCGCCCGGTACGTCACTCGCTGCACCCGACCGTCGGGAAGGTTGACCCAGTACCCTCCGTTCTTGTTCCCGAGTCCGTCACCTGACTCACTCTGGCCGAAGTTGGTGTTGCCGGCACCAACACCGTAGCTGAAACTGTAGGGGTGGCACCCTGAAAACAGTACATGGTGGGAATGAATATGCAGAAGTGTTATATTATGATATGCGAAGAAACAAGACGGTGGGTTATTGCTTATTATGGTACAGGTAAAGTATATGCAGTATATAAAGTAATCACAATTAGTATCCCACATAAAATACAAGTAATCTGCGAACACTTACGTATCCTCCTCCTCCTCCTCCGTATCCACCACCACCGCCTCCGGAGCCATAGCCTCCAAAGAAGCCATGTCCTCCTCCGCCCCCTCCTCCACCATGTCCCCCCCCTCCTCCTCCAAAGAAGGTAGCCCCTCCACCGCCTCCTCCAGAGCCATAGCCTCCAAGAAACCGTGTCCTCCTCCACCACCACCTCCACCTCCCCCATGTCCTCCACCCCCTCCCCCAAAACCCCCTGGGAGGGCCACACTAGCGGCCACCAGCAGGCCCATCAAAATACCTGTACAAAAGCATAATAACTTACATCAATAGTCTCAATATTATGGGGTGAATACGAATGTTTTCTGGGTGCATGCGTATATACTCTATGTTTGTGTGTGTATGTACGAATAAGTGCTTGTTGATATATTTATTTTATGGTACAACGCAAGTAGGCATTATATAAGTAAAAACAATGTGTACAGCTGTATATACGTAATTAATAATTACGTACTGGATGTGGGCAAATTACTAATGGATATTAATTATAAAGTATCTTATTGAAGGGAGCATAAAATTTTACAGTCCTTTGTAATTAGGAGTCATTTATATATTATATAAAAAACTTTCCTTTATAAAAATGTCTTAATAATAGTTGGATATATTCCAAGTTAATACACTTACGGAGTAATACATGTTTGTGTGAATCCCTGGAGCTGACTGATTAATGCTTGGAATCTCCTGCTCTTATACCTGGTGCCAGAATCATAAATACTCACGTGAACTTGATTTCACAACACTCCAATATGAATGGCATTATTTTCCAATAGAAGAAGAGACTGAGACCCATTGTTATGCAACGGCTGACAAGGTTAGCTATCTATTAGCTTTCATTTCAAGCAAACATGTCCTCACAATATCTTAATCATGTATGGAAAATGCTCCTTACCATTTTCACTGTAAACGATCCTTACCTCCTGACATAACTTATGTTGACCAGGATTCGAAACCCCCCCCCCAAAGGATATTTTGGAGAGTTGGGCACCGTAACCCCCCGCCATGAGCGGATACTATATATACCTGGAGTGAGTGGGTTCGAATCCTGGTCAGGAAACCTCTCTCCCAACCTGTCCGACATTATCTTTAGAAAATATATCTTGTCAACAGTCTGTACTGGCGAATTCATACTAACACTATTAGAAGCAAAACATTACCGAAACTAGGGTTTAAGACACTAGTTTTTTCTGCATTTTACCTTTATTCAGTTTGTTTGTCAAGATGAAAGGTTATTAGCTTCCAAAATCCTCACGTGTTAGATAGGTGATAGCAGAGTGGGTAGCGAGGTGAACTGCGGGCCAGATTTTTGACAGTTCGAGTATTTGCCAAACGTCAGGGCTTTTTTTCCTGAGGTGATCTGATCGTTCTCACTGTTATACAAGTACCCTGGCAAGACCGATACGTCAAAAAAATTACCCTCATATCGTCTCCAACTCAGAACAATGAAGATGCTGTGTCATAATCGAAGATTCTCTGACGACAGTAAAGCTTCTCTCTCCAGAATCGTGTGGCGTGTGTAAATATGTTGTCGCCATCTAAGTGTGGCAAAAGGAAACAACTTAATTTTAATTTACTTTTTTTTTAGCTTGGGGGCCGCAGAGGGCTTCACACGGGCAGCATGATATGCGGTGGTTGTGCGGGGAGCGTAATGCATAAATGCTGCAGAATTTCGGTGTGAGTATCCTAGGTTCGAGTCCTTGGAGTACCACATGTATTCGTTGATTTCATTAATTGAGTTTAGAAGTAAAGTTGGTTGGTGAAAAAATATGAACTAATGGGAAGGATTAGGATGAGGATAAGGAGAAACATGTTTGGTGATCCTAGCTTTAAAACTATCAAGAGTGGGACTGTTAACTATACTGTTATTATACCTAAATATGTCGGTGCTTGCTTGGTATGTGTGGTATTTTCGGTTGTGGCTGCCTCTTGTGGATCGTATATTTGTAAGGTGTAAATATGTGTCTTTGTTTATGTCTACTAGATTGTTTGTGATTTTGTATATAATTTGTTCCATACATGAAGTCACCAAGAGAGAAAGAACTTAAGTGCGTGACTGTGCCGTACATGGTGATTGACGATATTATTGGTATATATTTCAAGCCTGCGTAATCTCAAGAAGCATTTAGGATATCCATACATTTAAACAAAACCCTCCAACACCATTATTCATTATACGTAATTCATCAATACCTACTTTGTTCTTGTGTGTTTTCTTTTCTTTTTAATGATGCAAAAGAAATAATGAAAGAACTCGCCTCACATTGTAATCTATAGTCCTATTAGCTGCTCACTTAAGGGGAGATTTCCACCTGGAGGATTTTTTTCTGAACCTCTTTCTCCCTCATGTTTAGCCCCATTGCTTGTGAGATTTAAAGACGCTTGCCCCATTAGTTTGGCGATTTTAAGAACCCTCGCCCCATTTCTGTCAATTTTAAGACCATTCGTGCCATTTAGGTGTCGATTTTTTTCCTGGCGAGCGATAGCGAGCCTGTAATTTAAGGGGAATAGTTCGAAGCCTGTTAATTGCTAAAGACCCTTGTAAAACTGAACAAAATTGTCTAATAGTAGCCAGAATATAGTCAAAAGGACGGCGCCGATACAGAAGGAGTTATAACCTCTTGAGGATTATGACTCAAAATGACAGTTTGTTCTGGTTATCATTAGACGACTTTATTCACATTAGGAAGGGTATATGGAAGTCAGAGGGTTTTATAAGATAGTTTTTACCCTTTTGATGCCCACAGATCATTCCTTGATGTATAATATTGTCTACTGATAGCCAGAATATACTGTCAAAAAGCGTCATAATCCTCAAGGGGTTATATGGTTCAATGTACTGTAATGTCTATCGAATTATGATGCTCTGTATCTCGCCAAGCAATTCTACCCATTGTCCCTAAACTAACCAATCTTTAGGTAACCCAACCTATAGCTATCATAACTAAATAGGATGAAATTGATTAGTCTAATTGCTTAATTATCAAATACAGCCCACACTAAGCTAACATGATCATACCATAAAACACTTGGGTATATTGATGATGATTATCTTTTTATCCTGATATTACAGTAGATGGGTATATTACTATCACTCTCTTTTGCTGTCCTACTTCTCCTTCTGGGGACGGGGGCTAGGAATCCTCCTACCCTTGTAAAATTCACCTACTAGCCGAGACAGAGAAAGGGGCGAGGGAATGCGAAAGTGGTCCCAGACCCAAACAATTGGAACTTTACTCGTTTTCTGCTCGGCCTCTGTCTCAAGTCGGCCATCCCCAGCTATAGGGTATGTTCCTAAGTATATACAAACATACATACATAATATTTATAAGGGCATATTATTATTGATGCCTTAATTACCCTTTTTCCTACCTATTATTTTTGGCAGCGTAGACTAACTTTTTGAAATCTAAACTAATCTAATTCTAACTTAATTATTATGATGGCACCATAAATTGTCTCTCTCCATCTCACCCAGGGCCCGACCCCATACGGTTATAGCTACGGAGTCTCGTCCGGCTACACCAACTTCGGCCAGAGTGAGTCCGGCAATGGGTACGGCGGGTGCTCAGGGCGGGTACTGGGTCAACCTTCCTGACGGTCGTACACAGCGGGTGTCGTACCGGGCCGGCGGTGGTGGCTTCTTCCCAGTGGTGTCGTACTCCGGTGTGGCACGGTACCCAGCAGGCAAGGGCGGGTATGGCGGCGGAGGCGGTGGTGGTGGTGTGGCGGATATGGCGGCGGCGGACACCATGGATAATAACACCGATATAACAACAGTGGCGGATACCAAGGATAATACTTTCATCGCATTTATATTGCGTTTACACTTACTCCATATAAACAACTTTGGGTTAGAACAATTATATAATTATTGCTGTTGAATTTCTTTAAGTCCAACTTTAATGCATTCAAAAGGCAATAGCCGCATCTTTGAAATGGATATCTCTTGTTGGATAATTAATCAATTAATCAGTAGAAATCGTATATTTTATGTGTGATCATATAAGGTTATTGTATTTTCTACAAAAGTTTAGTTATTAGTTTATTTGCAATTATGTTTACTTTGGCAGTAATTAATCATACTCTCTCGCTAGTTTGTATCGGAATGGCAATACACCTGATATTCAGGACATGGGGAGGAGACTTTTGACTAACTTTTCTGTGCCGTAGTATTTCAATGGTTCTTGACAATTATCATGTTTGCAATGTATGTGGTGCTTTCTATATTATTAAATGCATATGAAAACATTTCATTGTTCTTATTGCCTGTGTATTGGATTGCATTTATACTTTTAAAAGCCACGTGTTTTAATGCTTTGTAGAGTGGAAAGAGCTCCAACTGGCCCAATTTTTTTTTTCTTTTTCTATATTCCAACTACTCCCTTTCGGGCATAGGCTGAGAGCCTGCACACTCAACCGCTGAACACGGTGAGGCCCGTGAGGTATTGTTCCAGTCTAGGGAGTGAGACATGCCAAGCACCCCGGCTCGAAGCAAATCCATCTCTGAAGCTGCTCCGCCTCTGCGCTTCACCGTCTCACTCCCCAGACTCGGACCCTCACTCTCAGAACGCCACCTATTGAGCAATTAACTCACTAGGCATTGCCCCCCTGTAGCATATTTTGAATATGGGAATATTTATACAGTGCTATTTAATCAGGGAACAATGAGGGTATTTTGTTTGGCATTTCGGTGTGCTCTCTCTCTCTCTATATATATATATACAGGTATATATATATATATATATATATTCTAAATCCTCTATTTTTCACTTCATAAGTTTAATATTATTGCCTACAGTATCTGGAGAGCGAACATGAGGTTATAGTTAACATAGTATGCAGTCTATCATGGATTAGTTGATATACTTTACCCGATTACATAACTAACCTAGAATCTTGCCAATAATATGGTAGTCATCATATTATATGTGATGTAAGAGCTAATATAAATCGAAACTCGTTGCCTGATTAGCTTTCCAATGACATGTGTAACTCATTGTTTGTCACAGTCACAAGAGTCATGGACAGGCCACAGAACACTTCCCAGGAGTATACAGTCAGAGTAAAATGTCGTGTACAACTTTCATAGCTTTGATTAAACTTTTATCTCTAGCTATAGCAGGATGTTTTGCTATGAAACACACGTACTAAACTTTCATACTGCTGTTCAGATCATGTGGATTTTCAATTGTGAATATATGTTAGACCTAGATAAATAGTAAAAGTCTAAATTGTATAATGTTTTATGAATGTCGACCTAATTAAATACAAGGTTCTAGTGTTGTTTGAAGATTACACCAATCACGTTAAAATGTCAATTATTCCATTGTAGTAATTGTGATATATTGTCAACTGCTCATTTACACCATACGGAATATAAAACTGATCAACTTAAATAAGTTTAAGATTGAGAAAAATATAAATTATTGCTTTTGTAAATGTGAATTTAACTCGGGAAGATAACATGCATGCTATCATTATGAATCGGTTTGGCAAAAATAGTAAGACCATAATCATAAGAAGTATTATTCCAATTTTCCCAACCATTTAATGCATGGAACATTAAAGTCATTATTATATAGAATTAACTAGCTATAGGTAGTGCCAACGAACTTGACAATAATCTTGATCCCTGACCTCTTTGTAACTCAAAGGGGCCTAGAGCAAACTGGCTGTAAGTATCCACACCTATTTCCTGGTGGGCTCTTCCCTAATGCTAGAAATGTCAGCTCGATTGCTTTCATTCATTTTGAGTTATGAGAAGTTAAGAGGTCAAGAAAAGTGTCAAGTTCGTTGGCGCTACCTATAGCAAACCGCAGAGCCCTCCTGGAGGAGCAGAAGATTCCTGAAGAGTCCTGACTAACCCAAGAGAGGAAAGAAGAGATCATGAAGGAAGACGCCATGGGCACAGGATACTTAACCAGTCACCCCCCAAAAAATAAAATAAAATAAAAATAAAATAAAAAATAAATAAATACAAAAATAAATATAAAAATAAAAAACAAATAAAACTAACTAAATAACTAAATAACTAAATAAATAAATAAAAATAAAGACAAATAAAGAAACCTCAATACAAAGTCCGACACAAAAATACTAGGTTTAAGAGTGCGACACACATAGTAAATAATCGGTAACTCACTATGATCTATTCTAGGGGAATCTATTCTGTTGAGAGAGAGAGAGAGTGAGAGTGAGAGTGTGCAGGAGTGGTGTGTGTTTTCGCTACGAGAGGAATATTCGCAGTTCAACCCAATCATAAGGGAGCCCACCTCGCTTTTTTTCTCTTTCTCTCCCTCTCTCTTTAGCTTGTATCCATTCGTCCCTATTCAGCCTACTCTTTTAAGATGTTTACCCCCATCCAGGTGTCAATATTTTCCTGGCGAGCGGTAGCAAGCCAGCATATATATTTTTTGTTTTGAGAGCAAGCTAAATTTGTACATTTTTCGATAGAAAAATGTGTCCGGCGAAGCCAGATATGCTGGCTCGCTATCGCTCGCCAGGAAGATATCGACACCTGGATGGGGATAAACGTCTTAAAACAGTTGGCTGAATGGATACAAGCCAGAGAAAGAGAGAAAAGGATAGAAAGAAAAAAGCCGGTGACCCCCCTTAACCCTTTCACGCATTTATGACGCAGAGGTTGCCAGATTAGCAATAAGAAATAAAGTTCTCTCTCTTATAATTACCTCTCCAAAATAAGTTTTCTGCCCACAGCTAACTCAAAGACAACTGCAGGGGTTGATGTAACTAAACTAAAGGTTTGTAAATACCCCTGGTGGTTACCGAGGCTTTAAAGTATCCCCAATAGCTCAACATCGCGTCATATGCGTGAAAGGGTTAAGGTCAAGAGCAGTTGAGACCAAGCCATAATAACAGTACTTATTGCACTTTGCTCTATAGTCTGTTCATTCTAGGTTGGGCATAAATCGTAACCCTCAACTTCTGTAACTCAAAAAGGGCTAGAGCAAATGAGCTGTCAATATATACACATATTCCTTAGCCAAGTCTCCCGATTTGGTAGAAATATTAGCTCGATTACTCTAGTCCTTTTTGAGTTATGGGTTACAAGTTCTGCCAACCTAGAATAAACGGACTGTAGTTGTAATGAATTCACTAAAAATAATAATTTTATTGACCAAGGAGAACAATACTATTTTTTTAACCCCATTCTTGTGTCTTGTTAATCAGTTTCAATCCTACATGGATAAACAAAAAGTCAACATAATATTATGCTATGTTTATTAATATAATTGAGAAGTGACATCAATCACATCGTCGTGACATACAGCAAGAATTCAACATGCATACAGTAAATCCATGTATCGACCATAATATAACTATTAACGTCCATACCAACCCTTACCACCACCACCACCATAACCACCACCGCCACCACCACCGTAGCCGCCGCCGCCACCACCACCGTAGCCGCCGCCGCCTCCCGAGGGGTACCTAGCGGTGCCCGAATACGAAACACTTGGGAAGTATCCGCCGCCGTTCGCCCGGTACGTCACTCGCTGCACCCGACCGTCGGGAAGGTTGACCCAGTACCCTCCGTTCTTGTTCCCGAGTCCGTCACCTGACTCACTCTGGCCGAAGTTGGTGTTGCCGGCACCAACACCGTAGCTGAAACTGTAGGGGGTGGCACCCTGAAAACAGTACAACTGGTGGGAATGAATATGCAGAAGTGTTATATTATGATATGCGAAGAAACAAGACGGTGGGTTATTGCTTATTATGGTACAGGTAAAGTATATGCAGTATATAAAGTAATCACAATTAGTATCCCACATAAAATACAAGTAATCTGCGAACACTTACGTATCCTCCTCCTCCTCCTCCTCCGTAATCCACCACCACCACCGCTCCGGAGCCATAGAGCCATGTCCTCCTCCGCCCCCTCCTCCACCATGTCCCCCCCCTCCTCCTCCAAAGAAGGTAGCCCTCCACCGCCTCCTCCAGAGCCATAGCCTCCAAAGAAACCGTGTCCTCCTCCACCACCACCTCCACCTCCCCCATGTCCTCCACCCCCTCCCCCAAACCACCTGGGAGGGCCACACTAGCGGCCACCAGCAGGCCCATCAAAAATACCTGTACAAAAGCATAATAACTTACATCAATAGTCTCAATATTATGGGGTGAATACGAATGTTTTCTGGGTGCATGCGTATATACTCTATGTTTGTGTGTGTATGTACGAATAAGTGCTTGTTGATATATTTATTTTATGGTACAACGCAAGTAGGCATTATATAAGTAAAAACAATGTGTACAGCTGTATATGATACGTAATTAATAATTACGTACTGGATGTGGGCAAATTACTAATGGATATTAATTATAAAGTATCTTATTGAAGGGAGCATAAAATTTGACAGTCCTTTGTAATTAGGAGTCATTTATATATTATATAAAAAACTTTCCTTTAAAAAAATGTCTTAATAATAGTTGGATATATTCCAAGTTGATACACTTACGGAGTAATACATGTTTGTGTGAATCCCTGGAGCTGACTGATTAATGCTTGGAATCTCCTGCTCTTATACCTGGTGCCAGAATCATAAATACTCACGTGACCTTGATTTCACAACACTCCAATATGAATGGCATTATTTTCCAATAGAAGAAGAGACTGAGACCCATTGTTATGCAACGGCTGACAAGGTTAGCTATCTATTAGCTTTCATTTCAAGCAAACATGTCCTCACAATATCTTAATCATGTATGGAAAATGCTCCTTACCATTTTCACTGTAAACGATCCTTACCTCCTGACATAACTTATTATGTTGACCAGGATTCGAACCCACTCCCTCAAGGTATATTTGGAAGAGTTGGGCATCGTAACCACCCGGCCATGAGTGGATACTAAATATACCTGGAGTGAGGGGTTCGAAATCCTGGTCAGGAAACCTCTCTCCCAACCTGTCCGACATTATCTTTAGAAAAATATATCTTGTCAACAGTCTGTACTGGCGAATTCATACTAACACTATTAGAAGCAAAACATTACCGAAACTAGGGTTTAAGACACTAGTTTTTTTCTGCATTTTACCTTTATTCAGTTTGTTTGTCAAGATGAAAGGTTATTAGCTTCCAAAATCCTCACGTGTTAGATAGGTGATAGCAGAGTGGGTAGCGAGGTGAACTGCGGGATAGATGTTTGACAGTTCGAGTATTTGCCAAACGTCAGGGCTTTTTTTCCTGAGGTGATCTGATCGTTCTCACTGTTATACAAGTACCCTGGCAAGACCGATACGTCAAAAAAATTACCCTCATATCGTCTCCAACTCAGAACAATGAAGATGCTGTGTCATAATCGAAGATTCTCTGACGACAGTAAAGCTTCTCTCTCCAGAATCGTTTGGCGTGTGTAATATGTTGTCGCCATCTAAGTGTGGCAAAAGGAAACAACTTAATTAATTTTTAATTGACTTTTTTTTTAGCTTGGGGGCCCGCAGAGGGCTTCACACGGGCAGCATGATATGCGGTGGTTGTGCGGGGAGCGTAATGCATAAATGCTGCAGAATTTCGGTGTGAGTATCCTAGGTTCGAGTCCTTGGAGTACCACATGTATTCGTTGATTTCATTAATTGAGTTTAGAAGTAAAGTTGGTTGGTGAAAAAATATGAACTAATGGGAAGGATTAGGATGAGGATAAGGAGAAACATGTTTGGTGATCCTAGCTTTAAAACTATCAAGAGTGGGACTGTTAACTATACTGTTATTATACCTAAATATGTCGGTGCTTGCTTGGTATGTGGGGCTGTTCGGTTGTGGCTGCTCTTGTTTGTAAGGTGTAAATATGTGTCTTTGTTATGTCTACTAGATTGTTTGTGATTTTGTATATAATTTGTTCCATACATGAAGTCACCAAGAGAGAAAGAACTTAAGTGCGTGACTGTGGTATACATGTGAATTGACGATATTATTGTATTATTGGTATTTCAAGTCAAGCACTAAATCAAGAAGCATTTAGGATATCTACATTTAACAACCCTCCAACACCATTATTCATTATACGTAATTCATCAATACCTACTTTGTTCTTGTGTGTGTTTTCTTTTCTTTTTTAATGATGCAAAAGAAATAATGAAAGAACTCGCCTCACATTGTATCTATAGTCCTATTAGCTGCTCACTTAAGGGGAGATTTCCCCTGGAGGATTTTTTCTGAACCTCTTTCTCCCTCATGTTTAGCCCCATTGCTTCTGAGATTTAAAGACGCTTGCCCATTAGTTTGGCGATTTTAAGAACCCCGCCCATTTCTGTCAATTGTAAGCGTGCCATTTAGGTATCTATTTTTCCATGCCAGCGATAGCGAGCCTGTATTTTAAGGGGAATAGTTCGAAGCCTGTTAATTGCTAAAGACCCTTGTAAAACTGAACAAAATTGTCTAATAGTAGCCAGAATATAGTCAAAAGGACGGCGCCGATACAGAAGGAGTTATAACCTCTTGAGGATTATGACTCAAAATGACAGTTTGTTCTGGTTATCATTATACGACTTTATTCAAGTTAGGAAGGGTATATGGAGTCAGAGGGTTTTATAAGATAGTTTTTTAAACCCTTTTGATGCCCACAGATCATTCCTTGATGTATAAAATCGTCTAATGATAGCCAGAATATACTGTCAAAATGCGTCATAATCCTCAAGGGGTTATATGGTTCAATGTACTGAAATGTCTATCGAATTATGATGCTCTGTATCTCGGCCAAGCAATTCTACCCATTGTCCTAAACTAACCAATCTTTAGGTAACCCAACCTATAGCTATCATAACTAAATAGGATGAAATTGATTAGTCTAATTACTTAATAATCAAATACAGCCCACACTAAGCTAACATGATCATACCATAAAACACTTGGGTATATTGATGATGATTATCTTTTTATCCTGATATTACAGTAGATGGGTATATTACTATCACTCTCTTTTGCTGTCCTACTTCTCCTTCTGGGGACGGGGGCTAGGAATCCTCCTACCCTTGTAAAATTCACCTACTAGCCGAGACAGAGAAAGGGGCGTGGGAATGCGAAAGTGGTCCCAGACCTTAACAATTGGAACTTTAGTCGTTTTCTGCTCGGCCTCTGTCTCAAGTCGGCCATCCCCAGCTATAGGGTATGTTTCCTAAGTATATACAAACATACATACATAATATTTATAAGGGCATATTATTATTGATGCCTTAATTTACCCTTGTTCCTACCTATTATTTTTGGCAGCGTAGACTAACTTTTTGAAATCTAACTAATCTAATTCTAACTTAATTATTATGATGGCACCATAAATTGTCTCTCTCCATCTCACCCAGGCCCGACCCCATACGGTTATAGCTACGGAGTCTCGTCCGGCTACACCAACTTCGGCCAGAGTGAGTCCGGCAATGGGTACGGCGGTGCTCAGGGCGGGTACTGGGTCAACCTTCCTGACGGTCGTACACAGCGGGTGTCGTACCGGGCCGGCGGTGGTGGCTTCTTCCCAGTGGTGTCGTACTCCGGTGTGGTCACGGTACCCAGCAGGCAAGGGCGGGTATGGCGGCGGAGGCGGTGGTGGTGGTGTGGCGGATATGGCGGCGGCGGACACCATGGATAATAACACCGATATAACAACAGTGGCGGATACCAAGGATAATACTTTCAAATCGCATTTATATTGCGTTTACACTTACTCCATATAAACAACTTTGGGTTAGAACAATTATATAATTATTGCTGTTGAATTTCTTTAAGTCCAACTTTAATGCATTCAAAAGGCAATAGCCGCATCTTTGAAATGGATATCTCTTGTTGGATAATTAATCATTAATCAGTAGAAATCGTATATTTTATGTGTGATCATATAAGGTTATTGTATTTTCTACAAAAGTTTAGTTATTAGTTTATTTGCAATTATGTGTTACTTTGGCAGTAATTAATCATACTCTCTCGCTAGTTTGTATCGGAATGGCAATACACCTGATATTCAGGACATGGGGAGGAGACTTTTGACTAACTTTTCTGTGCCGTAGTATTTCAATGGTTCTTGACAATTATCATGTTTGCAATGTATGTGGTGCTTTCTATATTATTAAATGCATATGAAAACATTTCATTGTTCTTATTGCCTGTGTATTGGATTGCATTTATACTTTTAAAAGCCACGTGTTTTAATGCTTTGTACAGTGGCAAGAGCTCCAACTGGCCCAATTTTTTTTTTTCTTTTTCTATATTCCAACTACTCCCTTTCGGGCATAGGCTGAGAGCCTGCACACTCACCGCTGAACACTGTGAGGCCCGTGAGGTATTGTTCCAGTCTAGGGAGTGAGACATGCCAAGCACCCCGGCTCGAAGCAAATCCATCTCTGAAGCTGCTCCGCCTCTGCGCTTCACCGTCTCACTCCCCAGACTCGGACCCTCACTCTCAGAACGCCACCTATTGAGCAATTAACTCACTAGGCATTGCCCCCCTGTAGCATATTTTGAATATGGAAATATTTATACAGTGCTATTTAATCAGGGAACAATGAGGGTATTTTGTTTGGCATTTCGGTGTGCTCTCTCTCTCTCTCTATATATATATATACAGGTATATATATATATATATATATATATATATATATATATATATATATATATTCTAAATCCTTTATTTTTCACTTCATAAGTTTAATATTATTGCCTACAGTATCTGGAGAGCGAACATGAGGTTATAGTTAACATAGTATGCAGTCTATCATGGATTAGTTGATATACTTTACCCGATTACATAACTAACCTAGAATCTTGCCAATAATATGGTAGTCATCATATTATATGTGATGTAAGAGCTAATATAAATCGAAACTAGTTGCCTGATTAGCTTTCCAATGACATGTTTAACTCATTGTTTGTCACAGTCACAAGAGTCATGGACAGGCCACAGAACACTTCCCAGGAGTATACAGTCAGAGTAAAATGTCGTGTACAACTTTCATAGCTTTGATTAAACTTTTATCTCTAGCTATAGCAGGATGTTTTGCTATGAAACACACGTACTAAACTTTCATACTGCTGTTCAGATCATGTGGATTTTCAATTGTGAATATATGTTAGACCTAGATAAATAGTAAAAGTCTAAATGTATAATGTTTTATGAATGTCGACCTAATTAAATACAAGGTTCTAGTGTTGTTTGAAGATTACACCAATCACGTTAAAATGTCAATTATTCCATTGTAGTAATTGTGATATATTGTCAACTGCTCATTTACACCATACGGAATATAAAACTGATCAACTTAATAAGTTTAAGATTGAGAACAAATATAAATTATTGCTTTTGTAAATGTGAATTTAACTCGGGAAGATAACATGCATGCTATCATTATGAATCGGTTTGGCAAAAATAGTAAAGACCATAATCATAAGAAGTATTATTCCAATTTCCCAACTATTTAATGCATGGAACATTAAAGTCATTATTATATAGGACTAACTAGCTATAGGTAGTGCCAACGAACTTGACAATAATCTTGATCCCTGACCTCTTTGTAACTCAAAGGGGCCTAGAGCAAACTGGCTGTAAATATCCACGCCTATTTCCTGGTGGGCTCTTCCCTAATGATAGAAATGTCAGCTCGATTGCTTTCATTCAATTTAAGTTATGAGAAGTTAAGGGGTCAAGAAAATTGTCAAGGTAGTTGGCGCTACCCATAGCAAACCGCAGAGCCCTCCTGGAGGAGCAGAAGATTCCTGAAGAGTCCTGACTAACCCAAGAGAGGAAAGAAGAGATCATGAAGGAAGACGCCATGGGCACAGGATACTTAACCAGTCACCCCCCAAAAAAATAAAATAAAATAAAAATAAAATAAAAAGTAAATAAATAAAATAAAATAAAAATAAAATCAAATAAAACTAACTAAATAACTAAATAAATAAATACTAAATAAATAAATAAAAAAGACAAATAAAGAAACCTCAATACAAAGTCCGACAGCAAAAATACTAGGTGTAGGAGTACGACACACATAGTAAATAATCGGTAACTCACTATGATCTATTCTAGGGGAAGGGCGTCTGTTGAGAGAGAGAGAGAGTGAGAGTGAGAGTGTGCAGGAGTGGTGTGTGTTTTCGCTACGAGAGGAATATTCGCAGTTCAACCCAATCATTAAGGGAGCCCACCTCGCTTTTTTTCTCTTTCTCTCCCTCTCTCTTTAGGTTGTATCCATTCGGCCCCATTCAGCCTACTGTTTTAAGATGTTTACCCCCATCCAGGTGTCAATATTTTTCTGGCGAGCGGTAGCAAGCCAGCATATATATTTTTTGTTTTGAGAGCAAGCTAAATTTGTACATTTTTCGATAGAAAAATGTGTCCGGCGAAGCCGGATATGCTGGCTCGCTATCGCTCGCCAGGAAGATATCGACACCTGGATGGGGATAAACGTCTTAAAACAGTTGGCTGAATGGATACAAGCCAGAGAAAGAGAGAAAAGGAGAGAAAGAGAAAAAAAGCCGGTGACCCCCCTTAACCCTTTCACGCATTTATGACGCAGAGGTTGCCAGATTAGCAATAAGAAATAAAGTTCTCTCTCTTATAATTACCTCTCCAAAATAAGTTTTCTGCCCACAGCTAACTCAAAGAAACTGCAGGGGTTGATGTAACTAAACTAAAGGTTTGTAAATACCCCTGGTGGTAACAGAGGCTTTAAAGTATCCCCAATAGGCTCAACATCGCGTCATATGCGTGAAAGGGTTAAGGTCAAGAGCAGTTGAGACCAAGCCATAATAACAGTACTTATTGCACTTTGCTCTATAGTCTGTTCATTCTAAGTTGGGCATAAATCGTAACCCTCAACTTCTGTAACTCAAAAAGGGCTAGAGCAAATGAGCTGTCAATATATACACATATTCCTTAGCCAAGTCTCCCGATTTGGTAGAAATATTAGCTCTTTACTCTAGTCCTTTTTGAGTTATGGGTTACAAGTTCTGCCCAACCTAGAATAAACGGACTGTAGTTGTAATATTCACTAAAAATAATAATTTCATTGACCAAGGAGAACAATACTATTTTTAAACCCCATTCTTGTGTCTTGTTAATCAGTTTCAATCCTACATGGATAAACAAAAAGTCAACATATATTATGCTATTTTATTAATATAAGTGAGAAGTGACATCAATCACATCGTCTTGACATACAGCAAGAATTCAACATGCGTATACAGTAAATCCATGTATCGACCATAATATAATATTAACGTCCATGCCAACCCTTACCACCACCACCACCATAACCACCACCGCCACCACCACCGTAGCCGCCGCCGCCACCACCACCGTAGCCGCCGCCGCCTCCCGAGGGTACCTAGCGGTGCCCGAATACGAAACACTTGGGAAGTATACGCCGCCGGTTCGCCCGGTACGTCACTCGCTGCACCCGACCGTCGGGAAGGTTGACCCAGTACCCTCCGTTCTTGTTCCCGAGTCCGTCACCTGACTCACTCTGGCCGAAGTTGGTGTTGCCGGCACCAACACCGTAGCTGAAACTGTAGGGGGTGGCACCCTGAAAACAGTACATGGTGGGAATGAATATGCAGAAGTGTTATATTATGATATGCGAAGAAACAAGACGGTGGGTTATTGCTTATTATGGTACAGGTAAAGTATATGCAGTATATAAGTAATCACAATTAGTATCCCACATAAAATACAAGTAATCTGCGAACACTTACGTATCCTCCTCCTCCTCCTCCTCCGTATCCACCACCACCACCGCCTCCGGAGCCATAGCCTCCAAAGAAGCCATGTCCTCCTCCGCCCCCTCCTCCACCATGTCCCCCCCCTCCTCCTCCAAAGAAGGTAGCCCCTCCACCGCCTCCTCCAGAGCCATAGCCTCCAAAGAAACCGTGTCCTCCTCCACCTCCACCTCCACCTACCCCATGTTCTCCTCCCCCTGCCCCCGTACCACCTCGGAGGGCCACAGTAGCGGCCACCAGCAGGCCCATCAAAAATACCTGTACAAAAGCATAATACTTACATCAATAGTCTCAATATTATGGGATGAATACGAATGTTTTCTGGTTGCATGCGTATATACTCTATGTTTGTGTGTGTATGTACGAATAAGTGCTTGTTGATATATTTATTTTATGGTACAACGCAAGTAGGCATTATATAAGTAGAAAACAATGTGTACAGCTGTATATGATATGTAATTAATAATTACGTACTGGATGTGGGCAATTTACAAATGGATATTAATTATAATGTATCTTATTGAAGGGAGCATAACATTTGACAGTCCTTTGTAATTAGGAGTCATTTATATATTATATAAAAAACTTTCCTTTATAAAAATGTCTTAATAATAGTTGGATATATTCCAAGTTAATACACTTACGGAGTAATACATGTTTGTGTGAATCCCTGGAGCTGACTGATTAATGCTTGGAATCTCCTGCTCTTATACCTGGTGCCAGAATCATAAATACTCACGTGACCTTGATTTCACAACACTCCAATATGAATGGCATTATTTTCCAATAGAAGAAGAGACTGAGACCCATTGTTATGCAACGGCTGACAAGGTTAGCTATCTATTAGCTTTCATTTCAAGCAAACATGTCCTCACAATATCTTAATCATGTATGGAAAATGCTCCTTACCATTTTCACTGTAAACGATCCTTACCTCCTGACCTCAATTATTATGTTGACCAAGATTCGAACCCACTCACTCCAGGTATATCTGGGAGAGTAGGGCATCGTAACCACTCGGCCATGACGGATACTAAGATACCTGGAGTGAGTGGGTTCGAATCCTGGTCAGGAAACATTTCTCCCAACCTGTCCGACATTATCTTAGAAAATATATCTTGTCAACAGTCTGTACTGGCGAATTCATACTAACACTATTAGAAGCAAAACATTACCGAACTAGGGTTTAGACACTAGTTTTTTCTGCATTTTACCTTTATTCAGTTTGTTTTGTCAAGATGAAAGGTTATTAGCTTCCAAAATCCTCACGTGTTAGATAGGTGATAGCAGAGTGGGTAGCGAGGTGAACTGCGGGCCAGATTTTTGACAGTTCGAGTATTTGCGACACCTCAGGGCTTTTTTTTCCTGAGGTGATCTGATCGTTCTCACTGTTATACAAGTACCCTGGCAAGACCGATACGTCAAAAAAAATACCCTCATATCGTCTCCACTCAGAACAATGAAGATGCTGTGTCATAATCGAAGATTCTCTGACGACAGTAAAGCTTCTCTCTCCATAATCGTGTGGCGTGTGCAAATATGTTGTCGCCATCTAAGTGCGGCAAAAGGAAACAACTTAAGTTAATGTTTAATTTACTTTTTTTTTAGCTTGGGGGCCCGCAGAGGGCTTCACACGGGCGGCATGATATGCGGTGTTGTGCGGGGAGCGTAATGCATAAATGCTGCAGAATTTCGGTGTGAGTATCCTAGGTTCGAGTCCTTGGAGTACCACATGTATTCGTTGATTTCATTAATTGAGTTTAGAAGTAAAGTTGGTTGGTGAAAAAATATGAACTAATGGGAAGGATTAGGATGAGGATAAGGAGAAACATGTTTGGTGATCCTAGCTTTAAAACTATCAAGAGTGGGACGGTTACCTATACTGTTATTATACCCAAATAGGTCGGTGCTTGCTTGGTATGTGTGGTATTTTCGGTTGTGGCTGCCTCTTGTGGATCGTATATTTGTAAGGTGTAAATATGTGTCTTTGTTTATGTCTACTAGATTGTTTGTGATTTTGTATATAATTTGTTCCATACATGAGTCACCAAGAGAGAAAGAACTTAAGTGCGTGACTGTGCCGTACATGGTGATTGACGATATTATTGGTATATTTCAAGCCTGCGTAATCTCAAGAAGCATTTAGGATATCCATACATTTAAACAAAACCCTCCAACACCATTATTCATATACGTAATTCATCAATACCTACTTTGTTCTTGTGTGTTTTCTTTTCTTTCAATGATGCAAAAGAAATAATGAAAGAACTCGCCTCACATTGTAATCTATAGTCCTATTAGCTGCTCACTTAAGGGGAGATTTCCACCTGGAGGATTTTTTTCTGAACCTCTTTCTCCCTCATGTTTAGCCCCATTGCTTGTGAGATTTAAAGACGCTTGCCCCATTAGTTTGGCGATTTTAAGAACCCTCGTCCCATTTCTGTCAATTTTAAGACCATTTGTGCCATTTAGGTGTCGATTTTTTCCTGGCGAGCGATAGCGAGCCTGTAATTTAAGGGGAATAGTTCGAAGCCTGGTAATTGCTAAAGACCCTTGTAAAACTGAACAAAATTGTCTACTAGTAGCCAGAATATAGTCAAACGGACGGCGCCGATACAGAAGGAGTTATACCCTCTTGAGGAGTATGACTCATAATGACAGTTTGTTCTGGTTATCATTAGACGACTTTATTCACATTAGGAAGGGTATATGGAAGTCAGAGGGTTTTATAAGATATTTTTACCCTTTTGATGCCCACAGATCATTCCTTGATGTATAAAAAGTCTAATGATAGCCAGAATATACTGTCAAAATGCGTCATAATCCTCAAGGGTTTATATGGTTCCATGTACTGAAATGTCTATCGAATTAGTATGCTCTGTATCTCGGCCAAGCAATTCTACCCATTGTCCTAAACTAACCAATCTTTAGGTAACCCAACCTATAGCTATCATAACTAAATAGGATGAAATTGATTAGTCTAATTACTTAATAATCAAATACAGCCCACACTAAGCTAACATGATATACCATAAAACACTTGGGTATATTGATGATGATTATCTTTTTATCCTGATATTACAGTATGATGGGTATATTACTATCACTCTCTATTTGGCTGTCCTACTATCTCTCTTCTGGGGACCGGGGGCTAGGAATCCTCCTACCCTTGTAAAATTCACCTACTAGCCGAGACAGAGAGAAAGGGGCGAGGGAATGCGAAAGTGGTCCCAGACCGCGAACAGATTGGAACTTTAGTCGTTTCTGCTCGGCCTCTGTCTCAAGTCGCCCATCCCCAGCTATAGGGTATGGTCCCTAAGTATATACAAACATACATACATAATATTTACAAGGTGCATATTATTATTGCATGCCTTAAATTACCCTATTCCTACCTATTATTTTGACAGCGTAGACTAACTTTTTTGAAATCTAAAACTAATCTAATTCGACACTTAATTATTATGATGGCACCATAAATTGTCTCTCTCCATCTCACCCAGGGGCCAGACCCCCAATACGCGTTATAGCTACGGAGTCTCGTCGCGGCTACACCAACTTCGGCCAGAGTGAGTCCGGCAATGGGTACCCCCCCCCGGGGGGACCCCCCGCGGTGCTCAGGCGGGTACTGGGTCAACATTCCCTGACGGTCCGTACACAGCGGGTGTCGTACCGGGCCGCGGTGGTGGCTTCTTCCCAGTGGTGTCGTACTCCGGTGTGGCACGGTACCCAGCAGGCAAGGGCGCGGTATGGCGGCGGCGGCGGTGGTGGTGGTGGTGGCGGATATGGCGGCGGCGGACACCATGGATAATAACACCGATTTAACAACAGTGGCGGTAACCAAGGATAATACATTTCATCGCATTTATATTGCGTTTTGACACTGCTCCATATAACAACTTTGGGTTAGAACAATTATATAATTATTGCTGTTGAAAAATTTCTTTCACGTCCAACTTTAATGCATTCTAAAGGCAATAGCCCCATCCTTGAAATGGATATCTCATTGTTGGATAATTAATCAATTAATCCAGTAGAAATCGTATATTTTATGTGTGATCATATAAGGTTATTGTATTTTCTACAAAAGTTTAGGTTATTAGTTTTTATTTGCAATTATGTGTACTTTGGCAGTAATTAATCATCACTCTCCTCGCTAGTTTTGTATCGGAATGGCAATACACCTGATATTCAGGACATGGGGTGGGAAGACTTTTGGACTAACTTTTCTGTGCCGTAGTATTTCAATGGTTCTTGACAATTATCATGTTTGCAATGTATGTGGTGCTTTCTATATTATTAAATGCATATGAAAACATTTCATTGTTCTTATTGCCTGTGTATTGGATTGCATTTATACTTTTAAAAGCCACGTGTTTTAATGCTTTGTACAGTGGCAAGAGCTCCAACTGGCCCAATTTTTTTTTTCTTTTTCTATATTCCAACTACTCCCTTTCGGGCATAGGCTGAGAGCCTGCACACTCAACCGCTGAACACGGTGAGGCCCGTGAGGTATTGTTCCAGTCTAGGGAGTGAGACATGCCAAGCACCCCGGCTCGAAGCAAATCCATCTCTGAAGCTGCTCCGCCTCTGCGCTTCACCGTCTCACTCCCCAGACTCGGACCCTCACTCTCAGAACGCCACCTATTGAGCAATTAACTCACTAGGCATTGCCCCCCTGTAGCATATTTTGAATATGGGAATATTTATACAGTGCTATTTAATCAGGGAACAATGAGGGTATTTTGTTTGGCATTTCGGTGTGCTCTCTCTCTCTCTCTATATATATATATATATATATATATATATATATTCTAAATCCTCTATTTTCACTCATAAGTTTAATATTATTGCCTACAGTATCTGGAGAGCGAACATGAGGTTATAGTTAACATAGTATGCAGTCTATCATGGATTAGTTGATATACTTTACCCGATTACATAACTAACCTAGAATCTTGCCAATAATATGGTAGTCATCATATTATATGTGATGTAAGAGCTAATATAAATCGAAACTCGTTGCCTGATTAGCTTTCCAATGACATGTGTAACTCATTGTTTGTCACAGTCACAAGAGTCATGGACAGGCCACAGAACACTTCCCAGGAGTATACAGTCAGAGTAAAATGTCGTGTACAACTTTCATAGCTTTGATTAAACTTTTATCTCTAGCTATAGCAGGATGTTTTGCTATGAAACACGTACTAAACTTTCATACTGCTGTTCAGATCATGTGGATTTTCAATTGTGAATATATGTTAGACCTAGATAAATAGTAAAAGTCTAAATTGTATAATGTTTTATGAATGTCGACCTAATTAAATACAAGGTTCTAGTGTTGTTTGAAGATTACACCAATCACGTTAAAATGTCAATTATTCCATTGTAGTAATTGTGATATATTGTCAACTGCTCATTTACACCATACGGAATATAAAACTGATCAACTTAAATAAGTTTAAGATTGAGAACAAATATAAATTATTGCTTTTGTAAATGTGAATTTAACTCGGGAAGATAACATGCATGCTATCATTATGAATCGGTTTGGCAAAAATAGTAAGACCATAATCATAAGAAGTATTATTCCAATTTTCCCAACCATTTAATGCATGGAACATTAAAGTCATTATTATATAGAATTAACTAGCTATAGGTAGTGCCAACGAACTTGACAATAATCTTGATCCCTGACCTCTTTGTAACTCAAAGGGGCCTAGAGCAAACTGGCTGTAAGTATCCACACCTATTTCCTGGTGGGCTCTTCCCTAATGCTAGAAATGTCAGCTCGATTGCTTTCATTCATTTTGAGTTATGAGAAGTTAAGAGGTCAAGGAAAATTGTCAAGTTCGTTGGCGCTACCTATAGCAA